>CACTHL010000845.1:3000000-3216300 GCA_902712375.1 Dioscorea dumetorum | reverse complement strand
CGAACACAGCTTATTAGCATTCCATCTCTGCTAGCTCTAGAACACGGAAGGCATCCCAACTCACAAGCCAGCTCATCGGAGTATCCACGCTCTTCTGACTAGGAGTATTGGGGCGGGGATTGACTCTGCGGGGTAGTGACGCGCCACGATCCTAACTATGCTTTGGCATCATTGAGCGTCAGCCTATCCATATGGGACACTTAATAGCCGAGACCCTTTCCCATTAGGGGTGAGTTTGTTCGTTTGGGCACTATCTTCCTTTGGACCCTACATCACTCAACTTATCCGGGGCATGGGATTTATTGAGCTCACCAGAGGCATGACAGTGGTAGGATCTATTGATTCCTTAGGGATACAAACACTCGTCTCCATTTGGATCGTTGAGAAGCGGGGAAGCAGTTATCGCCTGGCCTGGCAACAGGATCACATTCACAAGACCCAGGCACCTCACATGACAGGGGGGCGAGTTGAGGCTGTGACCAAGATCTTTGGGGCGGGTGATTCGCCATGGTTAATGACCAGGTTTGAGTCATTTCACACGAGAGGTCTAACCGACGAATTTCAGAGCCTTGAGCGAGGACAGAGGGAGATCATCACGGCACAGCAGCGGATTGAGCGCGACCTGTCCGAGCTCCTAACATTCTCGCAGCTCATCCTCATCGGCCTCTACTGCCACTACTTCAACGCATCACCACTTTAGACGCATGACACAACCTTGTTTTATTTTCTTTCTTCTCGTTCTTCGTTGTTTGTTGTTAAAACTTGTGTTTTTTGAGTTAGCTAGGGCTCATTCCCTACTAAACTCTTGATTGTTATTTATGTTGGTGCTCTCTTTTCCTAACTTTATTTCTTTTCCCTCTCGAAAAAAGGCTTTGAATGATGATAAGCTCCTTGTTCTTTTGAAGTTATTAATTTTTAGGGCTTTACTTGAGCCTTCCCTTCCCTCCTTAGGTGATATACTCCTGATCCAAGTGGAGCAACTGAGAATCACACCAAAGAATCAGGGAAGTTTCTTCACCCCAATTTTTGGTTATCATTTTCATCCCCCACATTATTCTGCTGGCTTTGGTACATTGAGGACAATGTACAACTTTAGGTGTGGGGATGGTCATTTAATTAGGAGTATTTTGTATTTATGCATGGTTGTTACCTATGATGGCTATGATTGTTTTGTTGAAGGATTTCCCAGCTTGGTAGGATGATAGTAGTGAGCTGCAAGTACCTGTACTTTAATGTAGCTCTGTTTCATCTTTAGTGCACTGGCCGCCATGCTCACGATCACTTCCACCTTGTACTCTCTATCCAACCCATCTTAGTGAATTTGGCATTAATTTGTTAAATTCTTTCTTCAATTCACTTTTAAAAGCTTTTAAGTTCCTTTATTGTTTTTCTCCAACCTAAGTGAAGTTTTTAGCAGGTAGTTTATCAGGGTTTTAAAAAAAAAAAAAAAAAAAAAAAAGGTGGTCTATGTCGGTATTCCTCTGCTTTCTAAGCATGAATGTGCGTATATGTGGGTGTAATTGATTAAGAGGTGACTCTTGTGCCTGGCCAGCATGCATCTATCTGAAAGATTTTTGTGCAGTCTATGTTAGGCGGACCCAGAAAAAAGAAAGAATTTGTGTATATTTGTAATTGAAAGAAATAAAGTTTCCGTTTTGATACCTAGAACATGTTTTATGGTCACTTAAGAGGTTGGAGTTGTATTTAGGAACCAAAAGGAGCTTTATTGGGCATTGAGGAGGTCTTTTGCCTTCTAATGCCATCTTCATTATGTGTGGGGTGAATGGTCATCCTGATGTAATCAGAGGTGTGGAGTCTCAAGGTGAGAGTTAGCACACACACACATAGAGAGCAACTGTGGATGAACGAGCTATTATCACCTCATTATTCATTGAACAGCTCTTCAGCCCTCAGATTCCATAATCCATTTGTGCTTGTGGAGTTCGTTAATTTTGAGCCTGAGGTCATATTTTTAGCCGTTTATCTTCTTTCCCTTACATTCTTCATGTTTGTTTTGCTTGGGGACAAGCAAACGCTTAGATATTGGGGATGTTTTGATAAACGTCTAAAAGTACGTATTTTACATGTATGTTTTGTGTATTATTTTCATATCTTATTGTTGAATCATCGCCCTTTTTAATTATAAGTTGCTTTATCTTTGTATTTGCAGGCCAGCCGGAAGCCCACGGAGGCTCGACGACGAGATGGGGAGCGAATTCGACACCAAACAGCGTTTTCCGGGGCGGATACTGTAGCTTACGGTACTGTAGCATTCACTGTAGCCGATTACTGTAGCTCATCGCGGACTTCTCGGCGAAAAGGTAAAAGTATCCCCAGGTCAAGGCACCTACCGGCTGTATGCTGACCCGTTTTTTTCTGGTTTTAAGGAGCAATCTAGGGCATTTTGAAAAGACTTTTGCTTCTTCTTGGAGAGAGCTTTTGGGGGGGAAAGAAGGCTAGGGTTTGGACATCATTTCCACACCATTTTGGAGGGCAAAGGAGAGGAAATTCGGGTTTTCTTCGGAAAGGAGAGCAGGATCTCGGAAGTCTCACTTCAAAAGCTTCATTGTTTGGAGGTTGAAGACAAACGAGAAGTCACCCCTTTGAGTGGCGTCTTTGAAGGGTTTTTCTCTCCGGGGATTCAAGCGGCATTCGACCTTCACCATTTGAGGGAGTGTTCCTCATGTTGTTTTTCGTCATTAGCATGGTTTATGTGGTGGATTTGTTGAACATGAACAACTTGAAACTTAGGTCACCCAGGATGTAGGTGAACCTTGAGAGTTAAAACTTTGTGATGTTTTGGATGTTTTGGGTTATCTATTGGCATGATTGATATTTTGTGATCCTTGTTTGGTATTTTTAATCGTTTTGGTACATGTGGCAGTATTTATGTGTCAAATTGTTGGTAGCACTTTGTATGATGACCATTGCCTTAGTGCTGAATATGAACTTGAAAGGGATTGTTGTATAATCTGCCGTGACCATCAGGTATTTTGTACCTCCATTTCTAGGGTTGAAAACTAACTAGTGTTTCCACCCTAACTTGAGGAAACCATCATTCTCCTTGCAACCGTGTGAGAGGTTGAGTGGAAGAAATTCCTTATTCAACACTTGTACCAGGTTAGGGGTCAGTTGCCGTGACCATCAGGTTGACCTAAGCTTAGGACTTCTCGGTCTAACTAGCCACCATACTTAATTTCTCAACTATCCTACTCACTTGAGTAGCCCCCTTGGGGATCCTCATCCATGACCTTTTCATCCCTATGAGCATCTCCCGTGTTTTGATTCAGTTGCATTTATTTAGAAAATTTCTCTTATTGTTATTTTGTTTTCTTTCTTATCTATTCTCTTAAAAATGGAATCGAGTGAGCTAAACAACAAGTGAGAAGTGAGTAAGGTAACTTCTCAGGCCCCTTGGGAATACGACCTGCTCGTCCGTGCACACAGTGGTTTGTCCCTTGACGACCCCGTGCGCTTGCGGGTGTTCACACTCTGTATCTATCAGGGGAGTATAAATACAGACTTTTTAGGGTAAAAACTTGGTGGAATTTTCTGGACTTTTATTGGGCGATTTTGGGAGATCACTTAGGAGGTTTTCGGCAACCTTAGGAAAGTGAAGAAGGGGCAAGGAAGCTAGGAGATCATTCAAGCCCAAGGTCCGGGAGCTCTCAAGGCAAGAGAAGGCAACATCATTCAAGGGGAGATCTACCCTGATTTGAAGGAAGGAGACCACGGCTAGAGGAAGCGTCATTTGGCAATCCTCTGCCGGTGGAGGCATCATTCGGCATATTTTCTACGCCTCCTCCTCCCACGATTTCATCTAGGGAGTGTCATTTTATGCTTTTCTTGTGTGTTTTACCTGATTGTATTGCTTGTTGTAGGATGATGACACACACTAGACCCCCAAGGCGACCGGGTGTTGGTGAACCTTGGGGAGTTTTTATCATGTACTTTGGATGATTACTTGTTAATTCCATGCTTGGGTAATTTTGAGATCTAATCTATTGTTTTCATGCTAAGTGCTACACTAAGGAGAAATCCATGGCTACTTATGAGATGATGCATGTAGCTGTGACTTGCTCGCATCTTTTAGATCATGAATGGATTAGAAGGGGGCACTTGTATGTCACGCGAAATCGGGTGTTTAGTAGCCCTCCATATACGTTTAATCCGAAGAAGGATAGGTTTACTCCTAAGTGAGATTTCCTCGTACTTAATGCAATCGCAGGAATGTGTATTTGGAAGAAATTTATATCTGTATTCGTATCCAGGGTTAGGGTTCAATCGCCGAGAAATTAGGGTTGTTCTAAGCTTGGAATCTCATGGTCCATTTTACCCTTGCATCTTTTTATTCATCATCCATGTTTCATGATAACCCCTCAAGGAAATCCACATCCATAGGCCTTTGCATTACATTGAGTTTCTTGCTTGCTTATTGCTTGTTCCCTCTAATTTGTTCATAATCTTGTTTTAAATTTTAATTGCACCTAGTAGAGTAAATTCCTTCACTTGAGATCTTAGGCTAGATAATAGCTCGAGAATGAGTAATAGGAGATCCTTAGCCCCGTGGAATACGATCCTTTATCTCTTCGCACGAGGTATTGCCGAGCGTACTCGTAGGCACCTATAATTATTCAATCAAGTTTTTGGCGCCGTTACCGGGGAACTTTAAAGAATTCTAGGAAACTTTTAGATTATTACTATAGCCATTTCATTTTTTTTACTCATTTCTTATCGTTATTTTTCTTTTCCTTTGATCGTAACTTTCTATCATTTTTCTAACTTGGTTTTGCAAGAGTACTATCTGAATTCATTCTCTATCCCTTTCTATAGAGTTCACCTTGTGAGTGCAACATGACGGACCTGAACATTGAGTTGGAAGGTGATATACCCAGATTGGAAGGCTGGATTAATCTGACAAACTCAGCAGCATTTTCCACACCCTCCAGGAGCAACTATTTATACACACTTCTGCTATCAGGGGATTTCTAGCGTATCTTATGAAGGTGGCAGCTGGCACACAGTGTTCGAGACCTTTATGGAAAATGGAACACCATCAGTGATTAAAGGAAGCAAATTACCAATTGAGCAGTGTGTTTTGACTACCGAGGGCCGACAGTCTGTTGCCATGAATGCTATCCTAGAGGACCGTGCTGAAATGGGCTAGGTGTTAGCCAAGATGCAGGAGTTTCGACTTGGAACATCAGTATGGGCAGCATGACAATCAAAAATGATGCCGAATGCTTTGAGCTCTATGTCCATGGTACAGACAACAGTTCAGATGAAAGTGCTGGGTCTACAAAAGAAACAAGGTCCGAACAGGGTGATGGGCTATGGAACAGAGGTTTGATACCGTCGATTGAGGAAGCACCAAATTTGGACTTGAAAACACTACTCGAACACCTTGAGTATGCCTTTTGGGAGAGGGTACATAAGGGGGGGTTATCATCTCTTCGAACCTAACGGTTGAGCAAAAGAATGGATTGGTGGATGTGCTAAAAGAGGCACAAAAAATGAAGAAGCGATTGCTTTGAAAAATGAAGATAGCAAAGGAAGATTTTATGGAAGTGTTTATGGATGACTTTTCCGTCTTTGGTGATTCTTTCGATGTGTGCCTCAAAAACCTTGAGCTGGTCCTCATTCGATGTGAGAAGAGACTAATCTTGTGCTTAGTTGAGAGAAATGCCATTTCATGGTTCAAGAGGGGATAGTCATGGGTCACAAGAATTTCGAAAGAAGGAATTGAGGTCGGCAAGGCTGAAGATTTCCACCATCGAAAAACTACCACCTCCAAATTCTGTAGAAGGTCATAAGAAGTTTTTTGGGTCATGCCGGATTCTATAGAGGTTCATCAAGGGGGTTTCTAAAATTGCTAGGCCCACGACAAGAGTTGTTGGAAAAGGATGTCCCATTCGAATTCGATCATGGTTGCATTAACGTCCTTTATTGCACTCAAGGAGAAACTAATTCAAGCGCCCATTATGGTAGCTCCAGGTTAGGACTCCCCCTTCGATTGATGTGTGATGTGGGTGACTTTGCGGTTAGGGCAGTGCTTGGTGTGTGAGAGAGACAAACATTTCCATCCCATTTACTACGCAAGTAAGACTCTAACAGGAGCACAAGCAAATTACACTACAACTAAAAAAGAACTACTTGCCGTGGTATTTACCTTTTTGATAAACTCCGGTCATATCTGGTTCTTTCTAAAGTGGTGGTGAACCCTGCGGTGATCATTCGGCTTTTGAGATACTTACTTAGCAAATCAGATGCCAAACCACGTTTGATAAGGTGAGATCTTATTGCTTCAAGAATTTGACCTTGAGATTAAGGACAACAGGGGAGCAGAGAATCTTGCAGCTGATCATTTATCCCGTTTAGGATGCTCTATTTCTTTGAAACTATGAGAGAAAAAGGACATTAATGACTCATTCCTTGAAGAGCACTTGTATAATATCCAGGTAGTAGAAGAGGAAGGAACCGCCCTGGTTTGCCGATTTTGCTAATTACTTGGTTGGTGGGGGTCATCCCGAAATGGTTTACGTATCAACAAAGGAAGAAATTTTTCTCTGACCTTAAGCACTACATTTGGGAAGATCCCTACCTATTAGAGTTTGTTCCGATCAAGTTGCTCGAAGGTGTGTCTCTAAGACGAAAGGTCTAAGCATCTTGAGGCATTGCCACTCAGGACCCACTGGTGGCCATTATGATGCAAACAAATCAACAGAAAATTCTTGATGCAGGTTTCTATGGGCCATCGGTATTCCAAGACACCCGAAATTTATTAAACTTGTGATAAGTAATGGATGCGAATTCGGTAACATTTCTCTATGGAACGAGAATGCAAAAATTTGGAACCAAGCCTGTGAAGCTTTTTTATGTATGGGATTTTGATTTCATGGGACCTTTCCCGAGGTCCCATGGATACAAGTTCATACTCGTGGCGGTTGATTATGTGTCTAAATGGGTGGAGGCTCAAACCTTGCAAGCGAATGATGAATGGGTGGTTGTGAAATTCTTAAAGAAATTATTTTCCAGGTTCGGAGCAAAAAAAGGCACCACTTCGTGCAATCATTAGCGAGAGGGGGCGCCCATAAAATGGCAACACCATACCATCCACAAACTAGTGGGCAAGTTGAAGTGTCCGATGGGGACTTAAAAGCGAATTTTGGAGAAAGCTGTGTCTCAAAACAGAGGAGATTGGGCAAAAGCATCTAGATGACGCCCTCCCCCTGAATACAGAACAGCTTACAAGACTCCTATTGGCATCCCTCCGTATAGGCTAGTCTGTGTGGAGAAAGCTTGCCATCTACCTGGTGAGCCCGAGCATAAAGCATTTTGGTTTATCAAGTTTCTAAAACTCGATTCTTCTCTTGCGGGTTGCAGCTGAAAACTCCAACTAAACGAACTTGATGAGTGGCGCAACCACGGCATATGAGAGTTCGAAGCTCTATAAAGAAAAAGTAAAAAGAGTACCACGACGGGCGCACATCAAGCCCACCCTAAACAATTCCACGAGGGAGATCAAGAGTCACCACTATTCAACTCAAGGTTAAAATTATTTTAGGGGAAGCTAAGATCACGTTAGATCGAGGTCCGCACTACGGTCACTCAAGTCTTCCCACATGGGGGGGTTGGGGGGAGCCACCCGGAAAGCGGCACTTGTCAGGTGAGTAGGCCTCTCCGATTGAAACTATACTACAATAAAAACATTACAAGGGAAACCGGAGGTGGCTCAAAACTCTTTGGGCCCCGTGATGTAAGGGAATGAGGATGCGTTAAAACAAGCGCTTCTTGGGAGGCAGCCTAAGCATTCGGGGAGTTTTCTTGCATTTTCGTATCTTAGGTCTTGGTTCACTTCAATTTTCGTATTTCTTCAACTTGTTTTGTTTTGAATAAGTTCATGGCGCACACACTTGGCACATTGTTCTCATCGTTTTAATTGTGGTGTATTTGTGCAACTTCTTGAGAAACTCATGTGTAGGTGTTAATTCATGTGCTAGATCGTCGTTTTATTCATTTCATTCGTTTTTGGAGAGAGTCTTGAGCCATTCCATTTTTACATCATTTGAAGTTGGATTTCGAAGTTTTGTGTTAGTTTAAAAGTTATACGGCCATCCGAGGGCATATGGGCGAGGCCGGCTGAGATGATCACGAAGCCAATCCGGTGGCTCAATGCCTTCTCGAGACGCCCCCATACGGTCCCTATACTGGGCCGTCCCTGGGACACCATCCCGAGAATGCCCGAGAAGCCTTCCCAGGCCATACAGCCCGTATGGTGGCCGGATGTGGGCCAGTAGGGCCCGGTTCCTGCCCATTTAACCCTTCTCTCTCTTCTCTTTCTTAAATTCTCTTCTTTTCTCTCTTCTTCCCACCAATTTTTTCTCTTCTTTCTCCACTCATTTCTTGGCCAAATATCCTCATTTTTTCTCCTAAATCATCTCCTCATCCATTTGAGACGTCGATCTAGTAGCTTTCCTAAAGTTTAACGCTAGCTTTCTCAAGATTTCGTCCGTATGCTTTTCAATGCCCTAGTTTTATCTTATTCATGTCTTGGGCATTCTTGGAGCTTTTGTGTGAATTTCTTTAGCATTTTGCTCGGTTTGGATGGTGTGATTGTTATGGATGAAGTCTCCCTTGAATTTATGTAAAACATTTTTCGATTTTCGTATGTTTTCAATTTTCATGTTTCACGGCCGTATGGACACTATACATCATATTTTTCATTGTTTCCTTCATCTCTTACACTACATTTTGAATCATATTGGATTCCTCTATGCTTGATTGGGTTTTTCATGGTTTGTAGGAATTTTGGGGATGAAGAAATTGACAAGCAACCATGGAGTGATATTTACACCACACGGGGTGACCACAAGGAACAAGATGTCATTTTGTGATTAGAGACTTAATTCTAAGGACAAGGATGAGCATGGACACTTTATTTTATTGTTTAGACTTTATTTCCTAGTTTTTGTGTTCTCTTTGTATTTTGTTTTAGTTTTTGCATGATTACTTCCCATCTCTCCTTTGTAAGTTTTTGTTGAATGATGATGTCCCCTTTTGCCCTTGCGGGGCATTGAGGGAATTTGGTGAGCTTTCCTAGTTTGAAATAGAGGCGGACAAGACATGCATTGCTGATAAACGTCTAAATATACGTATTCTATACGTATTTGTGTATATTTTCTGTTCTCTTTTTGTTAAGTTATTATCTATTTTCTTGTTTAAAGTTGCTTTACTTGTGTTACAGGCCCTGGAATAAGCAAAATAAGCTCAAGAACGTATTTATGAAGAAAGCGACAACAACTACGGCGTTTTTGGGATTCATCACTTTATGGTGAGACTGAGCAGGATACTGTAGCAGACTACCAGTCGGGGATACCGTAGCACTAGATAAAATTTCTAGAAAGGTTTCTAGGAGCCTTGCGGGCAAGCATACGCCCGTAAGGCAACCCGTATGGCCGCACGAATTTCATCTTTTAAAGGGTTTTAGGGCATCATGGAAGAGGACTTTTAGCCACCATTCTCCACCATCATCTTCTAGGGTTTTAAGGCAAGTGGAGAGGGCAGATCGGAGGTGGAAATCAAAGGGAAAAGAAGTTTTGCTATCAAGGAGAAGATCTAGGAGCTGTGCCAGGCGCGGATCCAACAAGTTCTCATCACCACCTTCTAGTCTTCATCTTGAGGGAGTTTGCTTTGAGTTTTATCTTGTATTCTTTGTATTTCTTGGCTTACTCCTTTGTTAATGATGAACTAGACTCCCAAGGTCGCCGAAGCATCCGGTGAACCTCCTTGGGATGAACTGCTTTGTATGGATGCTTAGATTTACATTCATGGTATTTGGTTTGTTTTGTGGTTCATGCTTGGTGTACTTTGATGTATTGGTATGCATGAGAACTCTATCTATCGATTTCTAGGTTTTAGTAGGTTGCGTGACCATCGCCCTACTTTTAGACTCCCAAGCTTGGAAGGGATACAAGTACAAATACTTACCGTGACCATCGGGTATTTTGTACCCCTCCGGTAATAGGGTTGTGCCTAGTTTGTGTTCTTCAACCTAATTTGAGAATCTCGTGCCTTTGTTGCAATCGTAAGAGGATTGGGCGGAAGGAATTCCGTATCGATACAAATGTTTGGATTAGGGAGCTAACTGCCGTGACCATCGGGTTGGCCTGCCTGAGAAATTCTCCCAGGCCAAGAACCACCGAGTGCCTGTGTAATTCTAGTATCCTACTAGCTTTAGTAATCCCGAGGGGATCCTAGCCGGGACCTCAGAGCTTTCATTATTATTTGCTTCCTTGAATATGCTCACGTGTGGTGTGCCTGAGTCGATGTGTTTATAGTTATCTTTGTTAGTTTTTCTTATCTTGTTTTAATTATCCTTCTTTGATAGACTAGACGGTGCCGTCTAGGGGGAAGTAATAAGCAACTCTTGGGACCCCGGGGCATACGACCCTCACGCGCGTGCGTGAGAGGTATGACTGGCGGCCCGTGCGCTTGCGGACAGATCGACCAAGTTTTGGGCGCCGTTGCTGGGGGAATTCCAAGAATGCTAGGAAAACCTCTGGCAGCTCAGCTAGCTCTAATCATTATCTTTCTTTTTGTGAATATTTGTTTTTGTTTGTGTCTTTTACCATTTTGTGCATATTTATTTGTTTTCCTTCTTGCTTGTTTCCTTTGATAGCTTATTGTTTGTAATTTTGTTGTTGACACAGAGCCGTGGATTTCCAAGAAAAATTGTTGTTGGGTGAAGAAATTAAAGCACTTGAAGAAAGGATGGAAGAATGACTTTGCCATGGAAGAAATCCCGAGCAATCCATACCAAAGTTTCTATGACCCATGTATTGGGAGGATACCAAATTCTTCGACATATCAACCTACTCAACAATGGGAATACCCTCACCAAAGAATGCCACAAGAACCCCCTGCCAAGAACCATGACATTATCATCCTCCGGAGTCATTCATAGTAAACAACTTAATCAATGGGGATTTAATACCCTTTGGGATGTGTTTCCGAGATTCATGATGAATGCGGACGCTGAACTTGAGAAGCCATAAATGCGAAAATTTTTTTAATGCTCAATCATCTCTTCAAGGCATGGAGAGCTCGGCAGGAGAATCTTCCAAGATATTGACTGAGTTTGCTGCCAACCACAAAGACCTATCTGGGGTGGACAGTAGAAAGGAAAAAAGCAAATTTGACTTTGAAGCTGGAAGCGGATATTGGAGTGTTCGAGGTTAAAGAAATGAATGAGGTGACATCAACACCCTTTGAGCAAATAATAGAAGTTCCACCTCAAAGGTGACATGGAAGAAGAAAGAAAGGGAGGGTGAAATCATGGCTATGCGTCAAGCATGTGAGGAAATGGAGGTAACTCCATCAACAACATTTGAAATTGCTACTTGCCTCAATACTGATAACTCCATTCATCCGTCAGTTTTGGTCAAGTGCAAAAAGCAACTTCCGGGAATTGTATTCGAATGTGGGTAGGAAGCCAAAATTATCCCTGAACCCACCTATGCCGGGCTTGGACAATTCCCACCCTAAACGTTTTCCATGGCCCCCGAAGCAAATTTTGCGGGTCATTCTTGATCATTCAAGAAAGGGTTGAGAATAGAAACGTGGACAGATTGTTAAAGCTACCAATAAAGCCACGAATGCCAAGATTGAATAATGCTCGGCCCAAGTTTTTCCCATGTGGAGGCCAAAAGGTAACTCAAGCATGACCTCCAAACTTGCATCCTGTCGGAAGGTAAAGTTCATATTTTTATCATAGCTCTTATGCAACCTCTAGCTTCGGGAGGGAACACACCATTTTCAAAGCCTCCCTAGGTAAGAAAAGAGGTACGTCGAGCTAATGACGTTAAAAAAGAAAGCGCTTCTTGGGAGGCAACCCAAGTTCCTTTCATTTCCCGTAGTCTTTTCTTGTTTGTGCTGTCTAATTTTTACTTATGTTTTTAGTAGTGGTTCGGTGTGTAGTTGTGCACCACAAGTCGTTTTTCTTGATTCTTTGTTAACTTGTTTGTCATGTGGTTTTTGAAGAATTCTTATTCTAGATGCATGCATGTTGATGTTTTGAGAGTTTAAATGATGTTTGCGGCCATATTTTCCAAAAGGTTTCATCGATGGTTAATGTGTACAAAGTATAGAGATCAAAGTGTGCAACGAGAAAAATCCGGTGTTGACCATCCTTGCGGCCCGCAGGGATGCCCCTCGCGATTTTTCCCGAGCTTCTTGCAGACCATCCTTGCGGCCGCAAGGATGATCGGCAAGACCACCCGAAAGAAGCATTAAAAGGGCAAGTTTTGGGGCTTAAACTATTCGTTCTTCTTCCCCATTCTTCCTAACCGGTTCTCCTATCATTTCTCCACCGTTTTTCTTCATTCTTTTTGCTCTAGTTTGCTTCTCCTCCTCCTCTTTTCCATCTTGGTGACAAAAATTTGGAGTTTGAGCAAGCTTTTGGCAGGATCTAGCCCTTGGATTCACTCATCTTACTCTAGGGCAAGAGTATGATCTCTCACTCAAAACCTTGAGTTTTTCTAATTTTTGTGGATGAAATTTCATGGAGTTTTGTTGTTGTTGTTGTTTTTGTGGTTTTGGGAGCAATTTCAAAGCTTTGTAAAAATGTTTATGCTCCTACAAGAGAAGCTCTTGCAAAATCTTTTGGGAATTACTGTAACAATTCTTGAATTACTTTTCCACATTCCCATCATGTTGAACCATTGCTGCTATATTGTATGTGACTTAATCTTGAGATCATATTTGTAAACCACACAGCCATGCTGGAATTAGAGAGCTTTGGACACCATGATAATGATGAACAAAGAACTTGCTTGGATTTTATTTTGCTTGATTGTTGTGTTGTGCTAGTTGTTTTGTTTTTGTTTGATTTTGTTTGTGTCGTAATTGTTTTTTTTCTTTCTTCTTTTTGTGTGTGTTAGATGCCTTGAGATGATGCTCCTTTCTATCTTGTAGGATGGAAGTAGGGCATCAAGCACGCCTTCTCTTCTCTCGATCATCTACTCGCATCATTGGGTGGCTACCCCAATCTCTTGGACTTCAAGCCTCATGTTTTGAGACTCGGGGAAGTTCATGAAACCCTCTTATTATGCTTTTATTGCCTATATTTTTTATGCACTGCTGATTTAGACACATTGAGGACAATGTGCATTGATAAACGTCTAAATATACGTATTTTATACGTATTTTTATTGTATTATTTTATTATCTTTTTGATAAGTCGATGCCCTTTTTATAGTCTAAATCTCTTTATTTTGTGTTGCGAGACCCTAATTGAGCTCAAGAACGTATTTAGGAAGAATTCGACACCAAATACGACGTTTTTTTTGGGTTTTCACTGTAGCCGTAACGTAGCAAGGGGGGCACTCGCAGCGAATTCTGTAACGTAGCAGTACTGTAGCACCTCGAGGTGAAATGTCCCGCAAAACTTTCCTCGATGCCTCAGCGGGCAAGCCTCACGGCCGTGAGGCAGCCCCCGTGAGGAGTCGCGATTCCACCTTTTTAAAGGCTCCTAGGGCATCATGTTTGGGGGGACTCTTGGCCACCATTCTCCACCATCTTCACCTAGGGCTTCAAGGCAAGGGGAGAAGGCAGATCCGAGGAGGAAATCGGGGGGAGAAGAGGATGTGCTATCAAGGAGAAGATCTAGGAGCTTTTGCTGGCGCGGATCCGACAAGTTCTCATCACCACCTTCTAGTCTCCATCTTAAGGGAGTTTGCTATGAGCTTTGTCTTGTACTTGTTGTATTTCTTGCTTTCTCCTTTGTTGATGATAGACGCTAGACTCCCAAGGTCACCGGGCATCCGGTGAACCGCGGGATGAACTTGCTTTGTATGGATGTCTTAGATTTACATTTATGGTATGTGGTTTGGTTTGTGGTTCCATGCTTTGTGCTCTTTCGATGTGTTGTTTGGCATGAGAACTCATGATTTAACTTCTAGAGTGTACTTGGTGCGTGACCACTTGGCTTCTTGTGCTAGACTCACATAGCATGGAAGGGATACTATGTATGAATACGCCGTGACCATCGGGTATTTCATGCCCCTCCAACCATTAGGGCTGGACCTAGGTTGTGTATCGACCCTAATTAGAGGTTTTCCCTAGCGTAGTGCAATCGTAGGAGGATTTGGTCGGAAGAAATTCCGAGCCAACACTGCACTGCCAGGTCAGGGGTCATCGCCGTGACCATCGGGGTGATCTACTGTTGGATATCCTCCTTGGCCCATCCACCACTGCCTCTGCTAATTTTAGCATCCATCTTGCTTTTAGTAGCCCTGAGGGGATCCTAGCCCGGGACCCTCGCGCGTTCATTATGTTTGCTTCCTTAAATATGTTCATGTGGGTGGCGTGCCTTAAGTCCATGTGTTTATAGTTACTCTTTGTTAGTTCTCTTATCTTGTTTTATTTCTCTATCTTTGGTAGACTAGGACAGTGCCGTCTAGGGGGAAGCAAGAGCAGCTCTTGGGACCCCGGGGAATACGACCCTCTCACGCGTGCGTGAGAGGTATTACCTGACGACCCGTGCACGTGCGGATCTCATCAAGTTTTTGGCGCCGTTGCCGGGAACTCCAAGAATGCTAGGAAAACCTCTAGCTTATTGCTTGCTCTCAGTCATTTATCTTTCTTTTTTGTGAATATTTGATTTTTAATATGTGTCTTTTATCATTTTGTGCTTTTTTGTTTATTTTCCTTCCTTCTTGTTTTTTTTTTGGATAGCTTACTGCTTTAGTCTTATTGTTTATATGGGCCATGGATTTTCAAGAAAATTGTTGGCCGCCAAAATCTACGCGCTTGAGGAACAAAATAACAGGTATTCCACAAATATCGATCATCTTGAGAAGAAGATGGAATATTTCTTCTGCCATGAACGCAAGCCAAGGCATTACACAACAACCAAGACCTCAACAACCCGAAGTCCCCGGAATTTCAGCCGCAACATCGGCAAGAGAGGAAATACACCACTGAAGATGTTCTAGCAAGATTTATGATCAATCTTGGAGACAAGGTTTGCAAGAACGGACAAACGACTCGCATGAATTGCGTACGATACTAAGGAATGTCCAAGCTTCAACAAAAGCACTTGAGAACCAAGTTGAGCAACCGTTAGGGACGGAGTCCGAGCCTTCTTTTGGTAGCCCATTGAGTAATCTTGAAAATAACTTATGTGATAAAACCGGGAGGCCCCATCAATCGTGCTTGAGTGGGCAACAATTGAAAGTGATGGGGTAAAGCAAAAAAGCGATGAGGAGGACATCATGGCTATAGAAATATGTGACCCAGTAGAGGAGGTCCCATCTACCACGTTTCAAGAAACTACTTGCCTCGATATCGATCATTCCATCAACCAAATCGAGTAATCTTCAAGTGCGAGAAAAAAAAAGGCTGGGAATTGTAATTTGAATATTTGAGGAGGAAACCAATGTTCATCTTTGAACCCACCTCATGCCGGGCTTTGGACAGTTCCCAACCAAAACTTTTCCATGGCTTTCACCAAGCAAATTTTATGGGCTACTTTTGATCATTCAAGAAAGGTTGAGAAAAAGAAATATGGATAGGATGTTAAAGCCTTCAATTGATCCACCTATGCGAAGCTTGACGAGTTCTCAACCAAACTTGTTCTCTTGGAAACCCAAACAACACTTATGGGTAGTTCAAGGCGATTTGACAATGGCCGAGAAACAAGATGTGGGGTAGGAGGTTAATGCTATTCGAGGACCCACCAATGCCAATATTGAATAATGCTCGGGCCAAGCTCCCATGGAGGCCAAAAGGTAACTCAAGCATGACCTCCAAACTTGCATCATCCCGGAAGGTAAAATTCGTATTTTTTGGTAGTTCTTATGCTATCTCTAGCCGGGATGAACACACTATTTTCAAGCCTCCATAGGTAAGAAAGAGGTACGTCGAGCTAATGACGTTAAACAAGCGCTTCTTGGGAGGCAAGGGCCCAAGTCTTTAAATTCTTGTTCTTTCAATTTTCGTATTCTAGTTGTGTTTGAGATTATTGTGTTGTTGTTTCTCCTTTATTTGTTGTGGTTTGCATGTTAGTTTTTGTATGTGTCCTTTGAGTTTGATCCATGCTTGTTCTTGAATTTTTAGGTTTCGGGTCCTTTTGATTTTATGCCATTCGAATGCAAATTCTTGTGTGATTTTGGGTCGAATTCATTGTTGCTTTGATTGTACAATGCTTGAAATGAAAAAAAAACTGTATAAGGGCTGAATTGGTGGGTCTCACGGGCATCCTCACGGCCGTGAGGATGCCCATAAGCCATCCGAGAAGAGGCTCACGGGTAGGCTCACGGGCGTGAGCTCACCCGTGAGGCCTTCGGGCACCTTTCTCTTTATAGCGCCCCTTCACCATTTCTTTCATAACTTTCTCATCTCTCATCCGTTTTCCCCTCATTCTTTCGCCATTTTTCTTCATTTTTCTTCCTCTTCACGCCTCTTCTACTTTTAGAGACCTGATCTACACTAATTATGGGGAGTTTTAACATCATCTTCATCGTTTCCCCAAAGGTACATCTCTCTAAACCCTAGTTTTCAAGCATGAGTGTTTCTTCTCCCTTTCTTTTTCTTTTCAAGTTGAATGGATGCCAATGTTGTGGGAGATTGGTTGGTTGTCATTTTTGTGGGTTTTTGGAGTAATTTCAAAGCTTTGTAAAAATTTTTATGCTCCATTTACAAGAGAAGCTCTTGCAAAATTTTTTGGAGAATTACTGCAGCAATTCTTGAATTTTTTTCACATTCCCTTGATGTTGAACCATTGCTTCCCTTGTATGTGACTTAATCTTGAATCATACTTGCAAACCCTTAGCCATGCTTGCATTAGAGAGATTTGGACACCATGATAATGATTGAACAAAGGACTTGCTTGGATTATGTTTGCTTGATTGTTGTGTTGTGCTAGTTGTTTGTTTTGTTTGCTTTTGTTTGTGTTTTTTTTTTTTTTTGTGTGTTAGATGCCTTGAGATGATGTTCCTTTCTATCTTGTAGGGTGGAAGTAGGGCATCAAGCACACCTTCTCTCTCGATCATCTACTTGCATCATTGGTGGCTACCCCGATCTCATGGATTTCAAGACTCATGTTTTGAGACTTGGGGAAGTTCATGAAACCCTCTTATTACACTTTTATTACCTATATTTTTTATGTACTGCTGATTTAGACACATTGAGGACAATGTGCATCTTTGAGTGGGGGGGTAGATTTTCATGAACTTTGGAATTGTTTTAAATTGCATGATTGACTCACCTATGATAGCTATGATTTTATTGTTAAGGACTTCCTAGCTTGGTAGAATGATAGTAGTGAGTTGTACTTTACATGTACTTGAATGTAGTCCTGTTTCATCTTTAGTGTACATTGATACCTGCTCACTCTAACTTCCACTTCTGACACTCTAACCCATCTTATTGATTTTGTGTTAGGATGTCAAATTCTTCTTTCAATAGTCCTTTAAAAAACTTTTGAGTCCCCTATTTTTGCTTTAACCCTAAGTAAGGTTTTTAAGTGAGGTTTTTAGCAGGTGGTTGATCAGGCGTCCTGAGTTAGGTTGTATATATTTATTAAAAAAAAAAAAAAAAAAAAAAAAAAAAAGTGAAAAATTGAGTCTATGTCAGTATTCCTCTGCTTCTAAAAGCATGAATGCGTATATGTAGATCTGCAATCAAGTAAGTCGGGTGGCTCTTGTGCCTGGCCAGCATGTGCATCCAGCTGAAAGATTTTTATGCAATCTACGTTAGGCGGACTCCGAAAAAAAAAATAAAATAAAATAAAAAAAAAAAAAATCTTTTGTGACCTTTGGGCGCCTGAAACCTGTCTTATCTTCACTTAATGTTAAAGTTTCGTTTGGGGACCAAAAGATTTTTAACTGACTATTGAGAGGATTTTTGTTTGGCACTCCTAGCACTAATTTCAATTTGAGTGAGGTGAACAAGCACCCTGGGTAATCCAGGGTGTGGAGGTCAAGGTGGGAGTCAGCACACACACACACGAACACTTTGGATGAAACAGAGCTAATTTACTTAACTATACATTGAACAACTCACTTCTTGATTTCTGTCCATTTGTGCTTGTGGAGTCCTGTACAGTTGAGCTTGAGGTCGTATATAAACGTCTAAATATACGTATTTTATACGTATTTTATTGTATTATTTTATTATCTTTTTGATAAGTCGATGCCCTTTTTATAGTCTAAATCTCTTTATTTTGTGTTGCAGACCCTAATTGAGCTCAAGAACGTATTTAGGAAGAATTCAACACCAAATACGACGTTTTTTTTGGGTTTTCACTGTAGCCGTACTGTAGCAGGGGTACTGTAGCAGAATTACTGTAGCAGGTACTGTAGCACCCGAGGTGAAATTTCCTGCAAAACTTTCTGGATGCCTCACGGGCAACCTCACGGCCGTGAGGGCAGCCCGTGAGGAGTCAGCGATTTCACCTTTTAAAGGCTCCTAGGGCATCATGTTTGGGGGACTCTTGGCCACCATTCTCCACCATCTTCACCTAGGGCTTCAAGGCAAGGGGAGAAGGCAGATCTGAGGAGGAAATCAAGGGGAGAAGAGGTTGTGCTATCAAGGAGAAGATCTAGGAGGTTGCCGGCGCGGATCCGACAAGTTCTCATCACCACCTTCTAGTCTCCATCTTAAGGGAGTTTGCTATGAGCTTTGTCTTGTACTTGTTGTATTTCTTGCTTTCTAATTTGTTGATGATGAACTAGACTCCCAAGGTCACCGGGCATCCGGTGAACCTTGGGATGAACTTGCTTTGTATGGATGTCTTAGATTTACATTTATGGTATGTGGTTTGGTTTGTGGTTCATGCTTTGTGTTCTTCGATGTGTTGTTTGGCATGAGAACTCTGTGATTCAACTTCTAGATTGTACTTGGTGCGTGACCATTGCCCTTGTGCTAGACTCACATAGCATGGAAGGGATACATGTATGAATACGCCGTGACCATCGGGTATTTCATGCCCCTCCAACCATTAGGGCTGGACCTAGGTTGTGTATCGACCCTAATTAGAGGTTTTCCTAAGCGTAGTGCAATCGTAGGAGGATTTGGTCGGAAGAAATTCCGAGCCAATACTCGTACCGGATTAGGGGTCATCGCCGTGACCATCGGGGTGATCTACTGTTGGATATCTCTTGGCCCATCCACCACTGCCTGTGTAATTTTAGCATCCATCTTGCTTTAGTAGCCCTGAGGGGATCCTAGCCCGGGACCTCGCGCTTTCATTATTATTTGCTTCCTTAAATATGCTCATGTGGTGTGCCTAAGTCCATGTGTTTATAGTTATCTTTGTTAGTTCTCTTATCTTGTTTTATTTCTCTATCTTTGGTAGACTAGACAGTGCCGTCTAGGGGGAAGTAATAGCAGCTCTTGGGACCCCAGGGAATACGACCCTCTCACGCGTGCGTGAGAGGTATTACTTGACGACCCGTGCACTTGCGGATCTCATCATGCATCTTTGAGTGGGGGGTGGATTTTCATGAACTTTGGAATTATTTTAAATTGCATGCTTGACTCAACTATGATAGCTATGATCTTATTGTTAAGGCTTTCCTAGCTTGGTAGAATGATAGTCGTGAGTTGTACTCTACATTTGCTTGAATGTAGTTCTGTTTCATCTTTAGTGTATTTATGCCTGCTCACTTTAACTTCCACTTCTGACACTCTAACCCATCTTATTGATTTTGTGTTAGGATGTTAAATTCTTCTTTCAATAGTCCTTTAAAAACTTTTGAGCCTCCTGTTTTTGCTTCAACCCTAAGTAAGGTTTTTAAGTGAGGTTTTTAACAGGCTTTTGATCAGGCGTTTTTTAAAAAAAAAACAAAAAAATAAAAACAAAAAAATAAAAAAATAAAAAAAAATAAAAAAAAAAAGAAAAAAAAAAGAAGTGAAAAATGAGTCTATGTCAGTATTCTTCTGCTTGTAAAAGCATGAATGCGTTTATGTAGATCTGTAGTCAAGTAAGTTGGGTGGCTCTTGTGCCTAGCCAGCATGTTCATCATGCTGAAAGATTTTTATGCAGTCTACGTTAGACGGACTCGGAAAAAAAAAAAAAAGAAATTTGACCTTTCGGGCGCCTGAAACCTGTTCTATCTTCACTTGTTGTTAAAGTTCCGTTTTGGAGACCAGAAGATTTTTAACTGACTGTTGAGAGGGTCTTTAGGACTCTAACACTAACTTCAATTTGTATGAGGTGAATGGACATCCTGGGGTAATCCAGGGTGTTGAGGTCTGTGTGGGAGTCAGCACACACTCACAAGAACACTTTGGATGAAGCAGAGCTGATATTGCTTGTCTATACACTGAACAACTCACTTCCTGATTTCTAACCATCTGTGCTAGTGAAGTCCTGTACGTTTGAGCTTGAGGTCGTATATTTAGCCATTTATCTTCTTGCCCCTGTTCTTCATGTTTGTTTGCTTGGGGACAAGCAAACGCTTAGGTGTGGGGATGTTTGATAAACGTCTAAATATCTTCTTGCCCCTGTTCTAAATATACGTATTTGTCTTATATTTTCTATTTTCTTGTTTAAAGTTGCTTTACTTGTGTTACAGGCCCGGAATAAGCAAAATAAGCTCAAGAACGTATTTATGAAGAAAGCGACACCAAATACGGCGTTTTTGGGATTCATCACTGTAGCAGCACTGTAGCAGGATTACTGTAGTAGATTACTGTATCAGGGTATTGTAGCACGAGATAAAATTTCTGGGAAAGTTTCTAGGAGCCTTGCAAGCAAGCATACGCCCGTAAGGCAACCCGTATGGCCGCACGAATTTCATCTTTTAAAGGGTTTTTGGGCATCATGGAAGAGGACTTTTGGCCAACATTCTCCACCATCATCTTCTAGGGTTTCAAGGCAAGTGGAGAGGGCAGATCGGAGGTGGAAATCAAGGGGAGAAGCGGTTTTGCTATCAAGGAGAAGATCTAGGAGCTTGCCGGCGCGGATCCGACAAGTTCTCATCACCACCTTCTAGTCTTCATCTTGAGGGAGTTTGCTTTGAATTTTATCTTGTATTCTTTGTATTTCTTGCTTACTCCTTTGTTGATGATGAACTAGACTCCCAAGGTCGCCGGGCATCCGGTGAACCTTGGGAGGAACTTGCTTTGTATGGATGCTTAGATTTACATTCATGGTATTTGGTTTGTTTTGTGGTTCATGCTTGGTGTACTTTGATGTATTGGTATGCATGAGAACTCTGTGTATCGATTTCTAGGTTTTAGTAGGTTGCGTGACCATCGCCCTACTTTTAGACTCCCAAGCTTGGAAGGGATACATGTACAAATACGCCGTCACCATCGGGTATTTTGTACCCCTCCGGTATTAGGGTTGTGCCTAGTTTGTGCTTCAACCCTAATTTGAGAATCTCGTGCCTTTAATGCAATCGTAAGAGGATTTGGGCGGAAGGAATTCCGTATCAATACTCGTACTGGATTAGGGGCCAACTGCCGTGACCATCGGGTTGGCCTACCTGAGGATTCTCCAGGCCAAGAACCACCAGTGCCTGTGTAATTCTAGCATCCTACTAGCTTTAGTAATCCCGAGGGGATACTAGCCGGGAACCTCAAGCTTTCATTATTATTTGCTTCCTTGAATATGCTCATGTGGTGTGCCTGAGTCCATGTGTTTATAGTTATCTTTGTTAGTTTTCTTATCTTGTTTTAATTATCCTTCTTTGATAGACTAGACAGTGCCGTCTAAGGGGAAGTAATAGCAGCTCTTGGGACCCCAGGGAATACGACCCTCTCACGCGTGCGTGAGAGGTATTACTTGACGACCCGTGCGCTTGCGGACAATCGACCAATTGCTCACCACACCTTTTGTCAAGTCACACCTCCGCACAAACACAAGAGTAACCGGGCAAGTTCATTTTCACCCTCCTCTTTTATTTTCATTACCGATTTGCCATGCTTTTCATGATTAGTGTACATTGAGGGCAATGTACAACACTAAGTGTGGGGATGGGTGTATTTCATGTATTAGGACCATTTGTTACATGCTAGTGTTACCTATGATGGCTTTGTTCATTCTTGTAAGATTCTTTTAGCTTGGATTAATGATTGATGTGAGTTACTTGTTTTTATGCTGTATTGAATCCTGTTTTACCCCTAGTATTGTCGTGTGCACTGAATTTTTTGTCGATGCCCTAGGAATAGCCAATGTGACTACTCTAACTCTCTTGTATGCGTAACACACTACTTTGAGTACTTGGCCTTAGAACACTAAATTCTATCCTTTAATGGATTCTTAAGAACTTCTAAGTCTTATTGAGCTAATCCTAGTTTTGTGTCATGTAGTGTACTCTGAAGATGTGATCTAGGGTGCATGTAAAAAAAAAAACAAATGAAATGAATAAAAAAAAAAAAGAAAGAGTTTATGTCATTATTCCTCTGCTTCTGAAGCATGAGTGCGTCTATGTAGACTGTAATCGAGTAGTTGGGTGGCTCTTATGCCTAACCAGCATGTGCACCCTCCAGAAAGATTTCAAAATGATGTTGGTGCAGTCGACGTTAGTCGGACTCAAAAAAAAAAAAAAAGAAATGAATGATGAAATCAAAATAAAACCCTAGTGATCTTTTTGAGAACCTACCAAAGGTTTTGAGATGAAAGTGAATCTAGTTTCGAGCTATAGAATTAGAAGGATCTTACTTGGCCATTGAAGTAGCATTTAGTGGTTTAAGACTTAGTATTCTTTGTAAGTGGAGTGATTAGCATCTAGAGCTGTACTGATTTAAGTCCTTAGGCTAGACCAGATCAGGGCAAATGAGATATAAGATTCACTTACACGACACAAACATATAAGGGGTGAGACAGGATATTTTTATTATGCTTATTAACTATAACTCAACATCTATGTATCATTGTCCATTACTTTTGGAATCTTATATTTGCTTGATACCAGAGGTAATGCCTTTAGCCACTTTTCAGTCTCTTTGTTTTTCATGAGTTGAGTGCTTGGGGACAAGCAACGCTTAAGTGTGGGGATATTTGATAAGTGTCTAAATGTAGGTGTTTTCATATATATATCGTATTCACTTTGCATGTATTTTGTGAGATTTGATGCCCGTTTTGCACTTAATCATCTATTATGTGCTTTATAGGGCATAAGGAAGCCATGGAGAACAACAAGATATCATTTAGGCAAAAAGAGAAGAAAACCGGAATTTCATACCACCCCCATACTACCCAGTATGGGGCAGTATGCACTGTAGCAGCGGAATGATTTGGAGTTGTCTGCCCAAATTTCCATACTACCCTGTATACGGGGCCGTATGCACTCCGTATGAATCACGAATCTAGGTTTTATGAGTACCATACGACCCCCATATGACCCCTATACGACCCGTATGACATGGGGGGTATAAATACTGACTTTTAGGGCAGAACTTAGGGGACTTTTCTGGACTTTTTCTGGGCCGATTTTGGGAGATCACTTGGGACGTTATGGGCGACCTTGGGAAGGAGAAGAAGGGCAAGAAAGCTAGGAGATCATTCAAGCCCAAGGTCCAAGACTCTCAAAGCAAGAAGGCTACATCATTCAAGAGGAGATCTACCACGATTTGAAGGAAGGAGACCTGCTGCTAGAGGAAGCGTCATTTGGCATTCCTCTGGCGGTGGAGGCATCATTCGGCATATTTTCTACCTCCTCCTCCACCATTTCATCTAGGGAGTGTCATTTATGCTTTTCTTGTTGATAAACGCCTAAATATATGTATTTTATACGTGTTCATTTGTATTATTTTATTATCTTTTTGATAAGCTGATGCCCTTTTTATAGTCTAAATCTCTTTATTATGTGTTGCAGACCGTAAATAAGCCAAAATGAGCTCAAGAACGTATTTAGGAAGAAATCGACACCAAATACGACGTTTTTGGGCTTCTTCACTGTAGCAGTACTGTAGAAAAATACTACAGCAGGTACTGTCGCAGGGTACTGTAGCACCCGAGGTGAAATTTTCTGCAAAACTCTCTAGATGCCTCACGGGCAACCTCACGGCCGTGAGGCAGCCCGTGAGGAGTCGCGACTTTCACCCTTTTTAAAGGCTTTTAGGGCATGGAAAAGAAAGACTTTTGCCTCTTCTTGGAACTCCACACCCTCACTTCCAAATCTGACCAAGAAGGAGAGCTTGGAGGGCATTTCCACGGAAGAATCGGCGAGGAGAGCGCGATCTTGAGCGGGATCTACTTCTAGGGCTTCCAATTTGGAGGTTGAAGACGACGGGAAGCCACCCCTTCGAGTGGCGTCTTTGGAAGCTTCTTCGACTTGTATCTTTGGAGGGAGGTCTTTTATGTTTAGTTTAGTTGTTTTCATGCCTTCATTCATGTATTTTGAGACTATGAGCAACTAAAACCCCAAGGTCACCGGATGTGGGTGAACCTTGGGGTGAACTTGTGATGTTTGGATGATTTGGTTTAATTAATGCTTGTTGGTTTGTTTGTGATTCATGTTTGGTGTTTTTGAATGCTTGGGTATGCATGAGAACTCGTGTATCCATATTTAGCCAATACTAGGTTGCATGACCATTGCCCTAGTATTGGACTCACCAAGCTTGGAAGGGAATTATGTACAAATACGTCGTGACCATCGGGTATTCGTACCCCTCCAATTCTAGGGTTAATTACTCATATGTGATTCAACCTTAGTTTGAGAAAACCATCTTGCCATTTGCAATTGTAGGAGGAATTGTACGGGTAGAGCCCGTATTCAATACTCGTACCGGATTAGGGGTCAATTGCCGTGACCATCGGGTTGACCTAATCTAGGGTTTTCTCGGTCCATCAAGCCACTTGCATGCTAATCCAACATCCTTCGCACTTTAGTAACCCCGAGGGGATCCTCATCCGTGACCATCTTCTCACCCTGATTTTCCTCCCGTTTATCGCCCTTGGTATTTAGTAGTTTAATTGCTTTTGTTTTACTTCTTTACTTTCTCATTCCAAATCTCAAGTTTGATCCCGCTAGACAACATTGCAAAAAGGAAGTAAGAATAGATTTTCGGGCCCTTGGGAATACGACCCACTCGTGCTTGCGCGAGTGGTTTATTACTTGACGACCCCGTGCGCTTGCGGGATCACCGCCACTTGTGTGTTTTACTTGATCGTATTGCTTGTTGTAGGATGATAACACACTAGACCCCCAAGGCCACCGGGTGTTGGTGAGCCTTGGGGGTTTTTATCATGTATTTTGGATGATTACTTGTTAATTCCATGCTTGGGTAATTTTGAGATCTAATCCATTGTTTTCATGCTAAGTTCTACACTAAGGAGAAATCCGTAGCTCTTTTATGAGTGATGCATGTAGATGTGACTTGCTCGCATGTATTAGATCATGAATGGATTAGAAGGGGACACTTGTATCATCACGCCGAGAAATCGGGTGTTTGGTAGCCCTCCATGTAGGTTTAATCGGAAGAAAAGTAGGTTTACTCCTAAGTAAGATTTCCTCGTACTTAATGCAATCGTAGGAATGTGGATTTGGAAGAAATTCCTATCTGTATTCATATGGGATTAGGGTTCAATCGCCGAGAAATTGTGGTTGTTCTAATCTTGGAATCTCATGGTCCATTTTACCCTTGCATCTTTATTCATCATCCATGTTTCATGATAACCCCTCAAGGGGATCCACATCCATAGGCCTTTGCATTACATTGAGTTTCTTGCTTGCTTATTGCTTGTTCTCTCTAATTTGTTCATAATCTTGTTTTAAATTTTAATTGCACCTACTAGAGTAAATTCCTTCACTTGAGATCTTAGGCTAGATAATAGCTCTAGAAGGAATAATAGGAGATCCTTAGCCCCGTGGAATATGATCCTTGTGTCTTCGCACCAGGTATTACTTGGTGATCCTGTACACTTGCGGGGATTCAATCAGACTCCTTGCCGGGTTTGCAAGATGCAATGCAGCGACATTCAGTACGAGCCCGGTTCGACAAAGGCCTCCTTGCTTCTTCGTCCGGCCCACAGGTATATCCACGCTGTTCTTAGCAGGTCGATCAATGGGCGGGGAGATAGCACTGGCGTACTAGGGCGGCTGGACCTTCTATACTTGTACTCCATGGTCCACAGCGAGCCCCCGCACCTGGGATATGTGGTAGCGGATTACTTGAGGTACCAGGGACAGTACGCACGGGTCGGAGTTCTGTTTTCCGTCCCTTACATCACTCGAGTTATTAGGGGGATGGGCCTGATTGACGCTGTCCGTGGAGCAGACAAGGTGATCGTCCCCTCTCCACTAGGCCTTGAGACTTTGCGCATGATGGGCATGGTGAAGAGTGCCGCTCCGGGCAGGTATGTACTTGTTGTTCCTATCCCAGATGAGTCCGAGGAGGAAAGTGAGGAGGAAGAAGACACCGTGGCTGGACCTTCATCGCAGGCCACGCCTATGGAGGCAGAGGACACACCAGCAGCAGAGGAGGTGCCCCCGATTCAGCACGCGCATCTCCTCCATCTTATGATCGCATTGACAGACTGGAGAATGCTGTGGGGGTCCTCCAGACTGATCTTGCAGCTATGAGGATAACTCAGGCAGTGAACCATACTGAGGTACTTTCTCGCATGGCCGAGTATCATGCAGAGGTGATGGTGCGCTTCACCGCCCTTCAGCAGATGATGGTGAAAGACTCCGACTCCACCTCGTCGCCCGCACCCCGAGCACCCCATACATCACCCACATCACCAGCAGCACCAGGAGATGATGACGCTTGTGGGGTCTTTCTTTTAGTTGTTTTTCCTTGTACTTGTTTATGTTCTTGTCGTTGGGTTTTTGTTACTCAGAAAGGGTTTACCTTCTGAGCTTTATCTTATTGCTTTCAGTTGTAGTTTGTTTGTTCGAGTTTAAGCGTGAACGTCATGCTTATAAACTCTAGTTATTTTTCATGTGTGTTGAGCTTCACTGAAACCCATTTCTGACGTGCAGATGGTCATGTCAGTCATGTGTTGAGGAATAGTCATAGGCACGGCCATGAGGATACTCCACATGGCCGTATGAGCTTCACAACCCTTCGCAGCTTCACTTCCGGCCTTTACACCGCCACTCAAATTCTATATTTGGCGACCAGGGGAGTGTCATTTTTAATCCCACGCCCTCTTGTTTTATTTGTTTTGTTGTTTGTATGCTTGCATGAGTACAATGAGAGCATTGTATATCTTAAGTGTGGGGGGGAGTTCACGTTGCAGACGTTCTTTATGTATGTATGCTCATCACTTGCATGCTCATTTAGCCAATGATAGTTCACCTTAAATGACAAGGATTGTATTTTTGAATTTAGGAGAAATTTAAACGTCGATTATCACCATGCTCTAGTTTACTCGAAAAACTTAGAAATTTTTTGTCTGATTTCATTTCCTACACACTACTTGCTCTGTTAGCCCTAGCAACTCTAGTTCAGTGCGGAAAGGATTTAGTTTCATTCTTTTAGTTCGAAAAAAAAAAGAAAAAAAAAACAGGAGAATGCTTTTACTTGTTTACTCGTTTTTGTAGTGGAAAGAGCTACCACCTATGTTGTATGCAGCTACTCTCATAAGTTGGATACTAGTTATGCCCTAATGAGAGAAAGAGCTATCTAATAGGCTGTGTGAAAGCTAACACTGCCAGGTAGAAAGAGCTACCACCTCACAAGCGTGAAAGCCGCCCAGGAGGCATCTTGGGAAATGTCTACCTTCTAGGTTGTGTGCAGCTACTAACTATTCTTTGTCCTCAAATAAGTCCTTTTCAATAAGAACTTTTAAGAGTAAATTCGGGGTTGGCATGACAGAGCATACACACACACACGCAGTCAGATTCTATTTTCTTTGTGCCTTGAGTTTTTGCTAGAGCATTGGTTTTTACCTTTCTATGTTGTAAATTGTTCGTTTGTTTAAGAATGCTCTCGTTACATACTTTTTGGTGAACTTAAGGCTAAGCACCTCTATCACTCTACTTGTGGATTTTATTGTATAAATTTTGCTTGAGAACAAGCAAAAGCTTAAGTGTGGGGGAGTTTGATAAGTGCTTGCATGTATTGAATAATTGAGATGTTTTTCATTCTTGAGCATTACTTCTATCAGGCTATATCGCTCATTTCATGTGCTTTTGTGTTCTTTCACGCAGTTAGGGTTGTGAAGAGTTCTCTTTGGGAGTTTAAGCAAAATTAGGTCATGATGGTGCCAAGTGGAGTTCTTTTGTGCAATTACAAAGATCAAGACACAAATCGGGGTCAAACGAGAGAGTATGTGCCAACTTCTACAAAGTTTGAGACAACTCTTGCATGACCTTCCACACGAGCGTGTGTCCGTCCGTGTGGCCTCTGAAGGGAAAACGAGCGAAATCGGGGATCTACAAGCGAAATTCTACAGGGATGAAATTCCACATGGGCGTGTGGAATTTCCACACGGCCGTGTGGCTCATCCACATGCCCGTGTGGATCCTCGACATCCCGTTTTAAAAGGCCATTCTGAAGCGTTTTAAAGAGGATCTTCTTCCCAACTTCTGGAGGGAGTTCGGCTAGGGTTTGGAGAGGTTTTTGCTAGGGTTTGAGGGCGGTCCTTCACCGATTTCTACATCGATTCCTTCCAAGGAAAGCTATTGGGGGAGCCTTCGTCGACATCGATTCGGCGAGATGTGCCCTAAGCTTGAAGGAGGGATTCGTGGGAGAAGAAGGAGCGGCCCTCTTAGACTATCAGCGCGGAGCTTAAGGGGGTTTTCTCTATGGTTTATTTGCATTTGTTTTCAATTATTTTGATGAACTTGTATTACTCCATGGAGAGCTAAACCCCTAGTGGGTACTTGGACTTGTAAACCCTAGGATTTCTATGTTTCATTGACTTTAGTGCTTTTATTTAATTTGAGATTTAATTTGAGTTTTAAACTTGTGTACTTCATTGATTTTTCCTTAGAATGACACTAGGGTTGATAATCCAACCTAATCATCTTTTTGACGAGTGACCATCACCATTAGGATTAGATTAACCAAGTTGAAGAGGGTTGAGAGGGTGAGTCGAGAGGTAGCGGCACGTCCCCTTTCCCCTCCCGTATGATACACTTTACCTCCATATTCTAAGAGTTACTATCGATCTCAAAGAGCGTTAGGCATTAAGAGAGGCCTTTCCGCCGGGACTTATTTATCATTACTGATCTTTCACCTGGACCAAAGGGTTTGATCTATAGTTGGGAATAGGGTTTATCACTTGGAACCCCAAGAGTTTAGTGCAGTCAAACGTGGAGTGAGACGTCGAGAGTTTCCCCTCCGCCGGGACCTCGTAGGGGGACTAGTCAAGGTTGACCTTAGGTTTGGGACCTTGTAGCTTTGGATTTCCACGACTCATTAAATCTCGATTGAGTAAGAGTAATTGAAGTCTTGCACTTGAAACTAGGATCCTGGGGGGAGCATTGTCTGAGTACTCCATCTTCACATCGATCTTTTCCTACGCTCTAGCTTTAACTTTCAGTTCTTAAATTCTGTTTTTAATCACTTTTTAACCTCGACAACAATCGGTTTTCTTTGGCTACTTAGCGAAGTGTTTTTGTTTCTATCGTCTACTCCCTGTGGATTCGGCTACCCACCCGTTGGGTACTTTATTACTTCGACACCCATGCACTTGCGGAACTCGTTTGACGTCCGGAAATCGTGTAGGAGTGCCCGAATGACGTCCGGAAATCGTTTGACCTTCGTTTCTTCGCTCCTTGGCCTCGATTTTCATGCTACAAATGCTCCTCCTACCATAGACGGCTTGTAGATGCCCTGAAATAGAAAAACAAGAAAACTACATCAAAGGGCACCTGGTTTATTCAATTAATGCATGAAAGTATAAGTAGTTCACCGTTATAAAACAGTGTATTTAGACACTTATCAGTCTCTCAAAGCTCAAGTTCGGCCAAACGCGAACCCCGGATTTATAAGCACTAGCGGAGATAGAGCATGCCCAAGCTGAAGAGTTGGCAAATGAAGTTCGAGAGTTGATCGCCGTGGGAGGTTGGAATAAATTGTTGTGCATCAAAGACCCTTCCACTCGCGACATCACTCTTGAAGTTCTTGCGCCCTTCGAGTTTGATCGCTCACACACGGACTACCACCGGGCCAACACCATCCATTTTCGCGCCTTTGATTAGTACCATAGCATGAGCATGACGGACTTCTCCGTCTCCCTCGGCCTGTACGACAGAGATTTCACCCATATAGAGGAGTACACACAACTACAAGTTGATTTTCAAGATGTTATGCGGCGATATTCAGTATGAGCCCGGTTCGATAAAGGCCTCCTTGCTCCTTCACCCAGCCCACAGGTATATTCACACTGTTCTTAGCAGGTTAATCAATGGGCGGGGCGACAGCACTGGCGTACTAGGGCAGCTGGACCTTCTATACTTGTATTCCATGGTCCACAGCTTTCCCCTGCACCTGGGATATGTGGTAGCAGATTACTTGAGGCACCAGGGGCAGTACGCACTGGTCGGAGTTTTGTTTTCTGGCCCTTACATTACTCGTCTTATCAGGGGGATGGGTCTTTTTTTACGCTGTCCGCGGAGCACACAAGGTGATTAGCCTTGAGACTTTGCGCATGATGGGCATGGTGAAGAGGGTCGCTCCAGGCAGGTATGTACTTATTGTCCCTTTCCCAGACGAGTCCGAGAAGGAAAGTGAGGAGGAAGAAGACACCGGGGCTGGACCTTCATCGCAGGCCGCACCAATGGAGGCAGAGGACGCCCAGCAGCAGAGGAGGTGCCCCCGATGTCAGCACGAGCATCTCCTCCATCTTATGATCGCATGGACAGACTGGAGAGTGCTGTGGGGTTCCTCCAGACTGATCTTGCAGCTATGAGGATGACTCAGGCAGCGAACCATACTGAGGTGCTCTCTCGCATGGCCAAGTATCAAGCAGAGATGATGGCGCGTTTCATCGCACTCCAGCAGATGATAGCGAGAGACTCCGACTCCACTACATCGCCCGCACCCCGAGCACCACATACATCCCCCGCATCACCAGCAGCACCAGCAGATGATGACGCTCGAGGCGTCTTTCTTTTAGTTGTTTTTCCTTGTTCCTGTTTATTTTCTTGTTGTTGGGTCTTTGTTACTCAGAAAGGGCTTACCTTTTGAGCTTTATCTTACTGCTTTCAGTTATAGTTTGTTTGTTTCGAGTTTAAGCATGGATGTCATGCTTATAAACTCTCATTATTTTTCTTTTGTGTTGAGCTTTACTGAACCCCTTTTGTGACGTGCAGATGGTCATGTCAGTCATGTGTTGAGGAATAGTCATAGGCACGGCCATGAGGATACTCCGTATGGCCGTGTGAGCTTCACAACCCTTCGCAGCTTCACTTCCTGCTTTTGCACCTCCACTCAAATTCTACATTCGGAGACCAGGGGAGTGTCATTTTTATTACCCACCCCCTCTTGTTTTATTTAGTATTTTGTATGCTTGCATGAGTACAATGAGGCCATTGTACATCTTAAGTGTGTGTGTGGGGGGGTTGGGGGAGTTCACGTTGCACACGTTCTTTATGTATGTTTGCTCATCACTTGTATGCTCATTTGGCCAATTATTGTTCACCTTAAATGACAAGGTTTGTATTTTTAAATTTAGTAGAAATTTAAACATCGTTTGTCCCCATGCTCTAGCTTACTCGAAAAACTTAGAAATTTGTTTGTCTGATTGCATTTCTTGCACCTTTCTTGCTCTGTTAACCCTGATAACTCTAGTTCAATGCTGAAAGGACCTTAGTTTCATTCTTTTAGTTCGGAAAAAAAAAGAGAAGAATGCTTTTACTTGTTTACTTGTTTTTGGGGTGGAAAGAGCTACCACCTATGTTGTATGCAGCTACTCTCATAAGTCGGATGCTGGCTATGCCCTAATGAGAGAAAGAGCTATCTAATAGGCTGTGTGAAAGCTAACACTCCCAGGTGGAAAAAGCTACCACCTCAAAGTGTGAAAGCCGCCCAGGAGACATCTTAGGAAATGGCTACCTTCGAGGTTGTGTGCAGCTACTACCTATTCTTTGTCCTCAAATAAGTCCTTTTCAATAAGAACTTTTAAGAGTAAACTTGGGGTTGGCATGAGTAAGCATACACACACACACGCAGTCAAATTCTATTTTCTTTGTGCTTTGAGTCTTTGCTAGAGCATTGGTTTTTACCTTTCTATGCTGTAAATTGTTCCTTTGTTTAAGAATGCTCTCCTTACATACTTTTTGGTGAACTTAAGGTTAAGCCCTTCTATCACTCTACTTGTGGATTTTATTGTATAAATTTTGCTTGAGGACAAGCAAAAGCTTAAGTGTGGGGGAGTTTGATAAGTGCTTGCATGTACAGAATAATTGAGATGTTTTTCATGGATGAGCATTACTTTTATCAGGCTATATCTTTCATTTTGTGTGCTTTTGTGTTCTTTCGTGCAGATAGGATTGTGAAGAGTTTTCTTTCGGAGTTTAAGCAAAAATAGGTCATGATGGTGCCAAGTGGAGTTCTTTTGTGCAATTACAAAGATCAAGACACAAATCAGGGTCAAACGAGAGAGTATGTGCCAACTTCTACAAGGTTCGAGGTAATTTTTGTAGAATGACACAGAGGCAGTCATGCTCGCTCGTTTTGACTTATTCGAAGACTGCAAAAGCTCTCCAAGGGGTTTTCACTGTCAAGAAAAGCCTCATGACCTTCCACACGAGCATGTGTCCGTCCGTGTTGCCTCAGAAGCAAAAGCGAGCGAAATCGGGGACCTACAAGCGAAATTATACAGGGCTGAAATTCCACATGGGCTTGTGGAATTTCCACACCGCCGTGTGGCTCATCCACACGCCCGTGTGGATCCTCGAGATTGCGTTTTAAAAAGCCGTTTTGAAGCGTTTTTCTGGGATCATCTTCCCAACTTCTGGAGGGAGTTCGGCTAGGGTTCGGAGAGGTTTTTATTAGGGTTTGAGGGCGATTCTCCACCGATTTCTACATTGATTCCTTCCAAGGAGAGCTATTGGGGGAGCCTTCGACGACATCGATGAACTTGTATTGCTCCATGGAGAGCTAAACCCCTAGTGGGTACTTGGACATTTAAACCCTAGAACTCCTTTGTTTCAATGACTCTATTGCTTTTATTTAAATTGAGATTTGTTTTGAGTTTCAATCTTGTGTGCTTAATTGTTTCTCCCTTAAAGTGACACTAGGGTTGAGGGCCAATCTAATCATCTTTTTGAAGAGTGACCATCACCATTAGGATTAGATTAACCAAGATTGAAGAGGGTCGAGAGAGTGAGTCGAGAGGTAGCGACACGTCCCCTTTCCCCTCCGGTGTAATTTACCCTACCTTCGTATTCCAAGAATTAGTATCGATCTCAAAGAGAGTTAGGCGTTGAGAGAGGCCTTTCCGCCGGGACTTATTTGTAATTAGGGATCTTTCACCTGGACCAAAGGGTTTGGTCTATATTTGGGAATAGGGTTTATTGCTTGGAATCCCGAGAGCTTAGCGCAGTCATACGTGGTGTGAGGCGTCGAGAGTTTTCTCTCCGCCGGGACCTCGTAGGGGACTAGTCAAGGTTGACCTTAGATTTGGGACCTTGTGTATTTAGATTGCCACGACTCCTCAAATCTCGTTTAAGAAAAGGTAATTCAAGTCTTGCACTTGAAACTAGGAACCTAGGGGGAGCATTGTCCGAGTACCCCATTCTTATCTTGATATTCTCCTTATCTCTAGTTACCACTTTCAATCTTTATTTTCTATTTATTCACTTTTAATTCAATCTCTTCACACATCGAGTTTTTCTTGACTAATTGGCAAAGTGTATTTGTTGCTAATGTCTACTCCCTGTGGATTCGACTACCCACCCTTTGGGTATTTATTACTTCGACACCCATGCACTTGCGGAACACACACGCAAGGGTGTGTTAGCTAGCTAATTTAAACTCAACCAACATTTATCTGGATTGCCCTTCAGAAACCTCTAATTCCAAATCTTGTTGTGCTATATGGTAGATTATGCTATGTAGGTGATACTCTAAGAAGAACCCTAACTTCTTACATCCATTGCGGAAACATGCAAGCTAAGTTATAGTTGAAATCCAAGAGAACCATAAACATTCAATCACCATAAATAAGCCAACAACCAAAGATCTAATACAGGTACAAAGGAAATCATAAATGCTTGATAAAAGAATTTAAATCCAAAGGTACATAACAAGCTTCCAACCCGGGGTTTCCCCGAAGGGTTAGCCCCTCATGGATTCAAATAGCGAAAACAAACCAACATACACAAATACGAAAGAGTTCCATGACTCCCTATTTGCTTCCATCCTTGATGTTGCTCAACGTTTTGATGTCGATGAAACTTCTCCTCTCTTTTGGCCTACAGTTCACGCGTAGTTCCCTCTCCGATGATCTTCAGGTCCGTCCTGATGCTTCCCTCAGCTCCTGACCTTTTTCCTTCGCCAAAAAGTCCACTAAACCCTAGTTTTCGGGGGTCTTTAAGCTTCTCCCGATGTAAGCACGGCCGTGCTGAAGCCGTGCTCCAAGCCGTGTAGTTTACGACCAATTAAAAACTCTGGGAAATCATCTGCTTGTAAACAGCACGGGGTTCAATTGAAACCTCGTGAAAGACTTTTACTTTTACTCCGTACTACCGTGTGTGTGTCCCACCTTAAGAAGTGTCTCACAATTGTCCTCGAGGGGACTAGTTCAAGCTGCACATTTTCTTCTTTTCTCTAAACTGGGTAGTAGCTTCATACATCCCCACACCTAAGCGTTTGCTTGTCCCCAAGCAAACAAACATGAAGAACAAGGGAAAGAAGATAAACGGCTAAAAACACGACCTCAGGCTCAAAAGTAAAGAACTCCACAAGCACAATTGGACAGAAATCAAGAAGTGAGCTGCTCAGAACTAATAGCTCTGGTTCATCCACAGTGCCCTATGTGTGTGTGTGCTAACTCTCACCTTGACCTCCACACCCCAGATTACCCCAGGATGACCATTCACCCCACACAAAATGAAGATGGCATTAGAGTGCTAAAGACTTCCTCAATGCCCAGTTAAAGTCCTTTGGTTCCTAAATACAACTCCAACTCTTAAGTGACCATAAAACAGGCTCTTGGGATCAAAATGGAAACTTCATTTATTTCACTCACAAAAATATACAAATTCTCTTTTTTCTGGGTCCGCCTAACATAGACTGCACAAAAATCTTTCAGATGGATGCACATGCTGGCCAGGCACAAGAGTCACCCTCTTAATCAATTACAATCTACATATACGCATTCATGCTTAAAAGCAGAGGAATACTGACATAGACCCCAAAATTTTTTTTTTTTTTTTTTTTTTTTCGATCCCTGATAAACTCCCTGCTAAAAACTTCACTTAGGTTGGAGAAAACAATAAAGGAACTTAAAAGCTTTTAAAAGTGCATTGAAGAAAGAATTTAACAAATTAATGCCAAAGTCACTAAGATGGGTTGGATAGAGTGTACAAGGTGAGAGTGATCGTGAGTATGTATACAGGTGCACTAAAGATGAAACAGAGCTACATTAAAGTACAAGTACTGTACAGCTCACTACTATCATCCTACCAAGCTAGGAAATCCTTTAACAACACAATCATAGCCATCATAGGTAACAAGCATGCATAAATGCAAAATACCCTAAGTAAATAACCATCCCCACATCTAAAGTTGTACATTGTCCTCAATGTACCTAAGTCAGCAGAATAATGTGGGGGATGTGAATGATAACCAAAAAAATGGGGGTGAAGAAACTTCCCTGATTCCTTGATGTGGTTCTCAGTTGTTCCACTTGGATCAGGAGTATTTCACCTAAGGAGGCCCAACACAAGTAAAGCTCCCAAAATTAATAATCCTGAAAAGAATAAGGAGCTTATTATCATTCAAAGTTTTTCAGGAGGAAAAAATAAATAAAGTAAAGAAAAGAGAGCTCCAACAAAATAACACGAGAGTTTAGTAGGGAGTGAACCCTAGCTAACTCAAAAGTACAAGTCTTAACAACTAACAATGAAGAACAGAAGAAAAAAAATAAACAAGGTCTTGTCATGGGTCTAAAGTGATGATGCGGCGCAAGTAGTGCTCAAAGCTTCCCAAAGTGCTCAAAGCTTCCCAATCGATCTTTCTCACCGTCCCGAACCCTTTTCGTGACAAGAGCGCGTAGCGCGTCTTGTGTTCTTCCTTGGAAAATTGAGGTTCATGGACGGGAGGCGAAGGTTCTCGCCTAGGTCTCTTGGAAGCTAGTTTCTTGATTGGCATCCTATAAAAATAAAATAGAGATTAACCAACTAAATTACAAGCAAAATAAGCACCAAAAAAATGAGGAAATCCAAGAAAATGTGCATTGCTACAGTAATTCCGGAAAAGTTTTTCAAGAATTTTGCTTGTAGGGGAGTAGCCAATTTTTGCACCGGTTCTTTCTCCACACTTCGTACGCGTCAACCCTCGATGAAACCTTGAAAAATATGGCCGGAAACAACATTTAAACACTCAAAACATCAACATGAATGCATCTAGAGCAAGAATTCTTCAAAAACCTCATGAAAAACAAGTTAACAAAAAGGCGAAAGAAACAAGAAAAACGACGAAAAGCAAAACAACACAAGAACTACTACTAAAAACATAAGCAAAACAAGACAACACGAAAAAGAAAATGAATGCGGGAAATGAAAGGAACTTGGGTTGCCTCCCAAGGAGCGCTTCTTTAACGTCATTAGCTTGACTTGCATTACCTCAAAATTTTCATGGTGGGACAAATGGAGGAAAGTTACCTCCAACTTTTGACAAGGAGTTGTTACCCGGGACATTTAATGAAAGGCATGAGAAAATTCCAAATTTACCTTGGCCCTTAAAGAACAAACGATCTACCTCCCTCGGGTGGCAATGTGGAAACCTTTGCACTTACTTTTGATCTCTCATGCTTGTTCCTCCACACCTTCTTTTCATTTTTTCTTCTTTTTGCCATGGGATGGCAAGATGCTCTCCAATTGAGTCACATGATAAGTTGGTGGAGAGGGGGTCTCTTCTTCAATTTCCTCGTTCTCAAAATCTTCTAAATATTCATCCAAAGGGTTCATGGCGAGGACTTCCCGTACACAATCGGTAACAATTAAATCTGTTGTATCCGCGAAATATAAAGTGTCATCGTGATCAAGGGAGTGTTTCATTGCTTGAGGAAGGGTGAAGACCACTTGCTCGTCTCCAATTCTCAAGGTCATTTTTCCCTCCTTCACAGCCTATCAATGCACCGGAAGTGTTGAGGAACGGCCGGCCAAGAATTAGGGGGACCTCGACATCGTCATCCACATCCAAAATCACGAAATCCACCGGTATAATAAGCTTGTCCACCCTAACAAGAACATCTTCCACAACCCCACGCGGTCGTCGCACGGATCGATCACCTAGTTGTAAAGTCATCCGCGTAGATCTCAAATCTTCCAAGCCTAATTTCAAGAACAAGTTGTATGGCATAACATTAATACGGCCCCCGAGTCGGCCAATGCACTTTCTTGCATTCCATTTCCTAACACACAAGGAATGATGAAGCTACCAGGATCTGTCGCTTTTTTGGCAATTTTCTCCGAATTATAGCTGAACAATTTCCAGTAAGCGTCACCGTATCCAAGTCTTCCAAACTTTCTCTTGTTGGTGAGGAGGTCCTTCATGAACTTGGCGTACTTAGGCATTTGGGAGAGAGCTTCAACAAGGGGGATGTTCACATGAAGTTGTTTAAAGATATTGAGAAATTTCTTGAATTGAGCCTCATCCTTGTCTTGCTTAAGCCTAGATGGGTACGGCACGGATGGTCTAAACTCGGGGACCTTTGATGTTGGAGAGTGGTTATGAATTTCAGTTTGCTTCTTTCTACTCCCTTCAATTTCATTCTCGGCTTGCATTGGGGTCTTCCCCGATGGCTACCCCATCATTAGAAGCACTTGGGATCCCTCTTTCCCTTGCTTCCAACTGTTTACCACTTCTCAAAGTAACAGACTTTCAATTGTTCCCTTGGGTTGCTTTCGGTATGGCTTGGCAAACTCCCCGAGGGTCGTTCGGATTATCCACGAGCAAGCTGTCCCACTTGGTTCTCAAGAGATTGAATGGATGCTTGAACATTTCTCAATATGGTGCCAAATTCATCCATTTTCTTTTCATTATTCACGAAGCGTGCCTCCGTGCTAATCATGAATCTGGCTAAAACATCCTCTCGTAGAATATTTCTTCTCTTGTGGGGGAGGAGCTTGGTATTGGCTTCCCCGAGATGGTGGAGGTCTGTATTGAGATTGGCCTTGAGTCCAAGAAGGATTTGAAGAGCCCCTCCATCCATAATTGTAATTGTTGCCAAACCGATTCCCCTGGTCCTCTTGGTCCACCCCCAACATAATCCACTGTTTCCATCGGCGGTGATGGGGCAACAACAATAGGGCATTGCGATGTTGCATGCCCCGCCCCCACAAGTATCACATGACATAACGGCCTTTGATCCCGAACTGGATCCTATCATGAGCTGATCAACCTTTTGTACAAGGGCGTCATACTTCGAACTATTATCCCCGACATGTTTTGTTAGGGCATCAATCTTCGCGGCCAAAACCGTGGATTCGGCACCTCATACAACCCCGCAGCCCTTGGAGGCTTCGTCCGAGTGCTCCAATGGCACTCATTACTGGCCATGTTCTCAATTAACTCCTCGGCCTCTTCAGGGAAGCTTGTTGCTCGAAGAACCGCCTGCCGCCGCATCGATGAGCCGCCTAGTAGCATAATTCAGCCCATTGCAAAATGTCCGCACCCTCATCCATGAAGGGAAGCCATGATGAGGACACTTGCGAAGAAGGTCCTTAAATCGTTCATGGGCTTCAAAAGTGTCTCAAGATCACCCTGTCTGAAGGATGATATTTCCTGCCTCAATCTTGCAGCTTTGCTTGGTGGAAAATATCGGGCCAGAACTTCTCAACCATTTCCTTCCAAGTGGTGATGGACCCAGGAGCTAAGGATGTGAGCCATCTCGTATGCCGTTCCTCTCAAACTAAACGGGAATAACCTCGCTCCGATGGCATCGTCTCGATACCGAGTTGATCTTAAAAGTGGAGCAAATCTGAAGAAATTTAGACAAGTGAGCATGCGGGTCTTCATCAGCTAGACCATCAAACTGGACTGAATTCTGAATAATTCCTATGGTGCTGGGCCTTGATTTCAAAGTTATTGGCCGGAACAGTTGGCACTTGAACACTAAATTCTTCTCCCGTGAATTGTGGCCTTTCATAATCTGATAGTGTTCTTCTTGGCTCGGCCATGACTGTGGGCTCACCGGATTCTACCCGAACTTCTTGTTGACTTGAACCCTCGATACCTTCTCTCAAACGACGGTGAAGTGTTCTTTCTATCTCGTTATCGGGTTCAATCAAATTTGCTTGACTCGTTCGTGTCATAAGATGGGTACCTTCACAGATTGAGGAGCCACAACGTTAGCTAACAACAAGAGATACAAAGAAGCAACAATAAAATAAAAAGCTGGAATAATTACAAAAATCTCAACAACCAAAAACAAGAAAACACAAAAAACAAAACAAAACACACAACAAAAAGAAAGAAAAACAAAAGAAAAAGAAAAGGCTAAATCAACAAGCTTGAAGCTTTCCAAATATCCCTCGGTGAAGTCCCCGGCAACGGCGCCAAAAACTTGATCGACACGGAAATGTCAACACCCGCAAGCGCAGGGTCGTCAAGTAATAAACCACTCGTGCACGCACGAGTGGGTCGTATTCCCAAGGGGCCCGAGGAGCTACCTTACTCACTTCTCACTTGTTGTTTAGCTCACCAATTCCATTTTTTAAGAGAATAGACAAGAAAGAAAACAAATAGCAATAAGAGAAATTTTCTTTATAAATACGATTGAATCAAAACTCGGGAGATGCTCAGGGATGGAAAACGGTCACGGATGAGGATCCCCAAGGGGGCTACTCAAGTGAGTAGGATAATTGAGAAATTAAGTATGTGGCTAGTTGGGCCGAGAAAACCTAAGCTTAGGCCAACCCGATGGTCACGGCAATCGACCCCCTAACCCGGTACAAGTGTTGAATAAGGAATTTCTTCCACTCAACCTCTCACACGGTTGCAAGGGAGAATGATGGTTTTCTCAAGTTAGGGTGGAAACACTAGTTAGTTTTCAACCCTAGAAATGGAGGGGTACAAATACCCGATGATCACGGCGTATTTATACAATAATCCCTTCCAAGTTTAGTAGAGTCTAGCACTAAGGCAATGGTCATGCTACAAAGTGCTACCAAGAATTTGATACAACAATTAAGCACTTGTACCAAAATGATTAAGAATACCAAACAAGGATCACAACAAGCCAATCATACAATAAATAGCTCAAATAATCCAAAACATCACAAGTTTTGCCCCCAAGGTTCACCTACATCCGGTGACCTTGGGGTTTAGTTGTTCATATCCAATAAATCCACCACACAAACCATGCAAATAACCAAAATAAACATGAGGAACACTCCCTCAAATGGTGAAGGTCGAATGCCGCTTGGATCCCCGGAGAAAACCTTCCGAAGACGCCACTCGAAGGGGTGGCTTCTCGTTGTCTTCAACCTCCAAACAATGAAGCTTTTGAAGTAGATCCTCCAAGATCTTGCTCTCCTCTCCTTAGAAAACCCGAATTTCCTCTCCTTTTTCCCTCCAAAATGGTGTAGAAATGATGCTCAAACCCTAGCCTTCTTTTCCCCCAAAAGCTCTCTCCAAGAAGATGCAAAAATCCCTTTCAAAATGCCCTAGATCGGCCTTTAATCCCCAAATCCCGATGGGTAAACGGGTCAGTATACTGCCGGTATGCTGACCCCTCGGGATTTCTACTTTTCTGCCAAGAAGTCCGCGATGAGCTACGAGAATCGCTACGGTGGACTGCTACAGTACCGTGCTGCAGTGTCCCGTCTTGAAAACGCTGTTTTGATGTCGAAATCGCTCCCCATCTCGTCGTCGAGTCCCCAGGGCTTCTGGCTGGCCTGAAATACAAAAATAAAGCAATTTAGATCTAAAAGGGCATAGATTCAACAAAAAGATATGAAAATAATACACAACAAATACATGTAAAATACGTACTTTTAGACGTTTATCAGCAGCCATTTCACCTGGTAGGTCATCAAAAATGACATTTGTGATGTCTAAGATCCGACTACTCAAGTGCGGCTTTCGCTTTTTCTAAGGTGATAGCTCTTTCTACCATCTTTCAAGCAGAATTTGAAAGGGCATCCTAACAAGAATCCGACTTTTCGAAATTCAATTCTTTTCACTTTTCAATTTGTCTTTTCACATTTTACTTTTATTTTTGAGTTTGGAGTGGAAATTATCTATTTCAAGCCTTAAAACTAGACCTTGCTCTAAACAGAGTGAGAACACAATGAAAGGCGAAGTACTTGCATTAAATATTGTAATCAAATATCAACAGATAACAAAAAAAGTATAATTTGCTTTAAGGTCTATCTAAAATAAGTCCCTCAAACTGAGCTCAAGCTTGCCTTGGATAGCTTGGCAGCTTAAGCTCATTTAATATTAACTCTATAGTAAAAAGCCAAGCCTAGATCGCGGAATCTCAGCTCATTAACAAACCTAATTATAGTTTCTATAATGATAAAGAAAAACATAAATTTTTGCATATACGACTAATCATCCGCCTTTAGGACAACTGCTAATTAAACTTGGCACTACAACATAAACATGACATATGGTAGCTACATATGGACAAGAGGCATCGAATTTACAGGAATGTAGCAAATAATCCTACAAAACAGTCCATTCCCAATACCTGCAATCCTGACAATCAGTTTAGTTTATCAAATTCAAAAATCCTAAACCTCAAATCATCTACCTTAAATCTTCACACAATTAGCAACTAAAACAACAAAAGAAAACTCCAATACATTGAAAACCACAACAAAAGTGATAAGTGCTTGATTTTACATGTTTTATTACATCATTTTACATACATCGAGCATCACTTTTATCAGCTTTTATCACTCATAATATGTATTTTATGTCATTTTGCGCCAACCAGGCCATGATGGTGTGAAGTGAAAGAAAGAAGCAAAGATAGGGCATGTATCACTTTTCAAGACCCTTTTATGCAAAGTAAGGATCAAGATATGAGCAGTGTTCACATACATGAGTGTGTGTGCCAACTTCGGGAGAATTTCAAGGCAATAATGAGTCGGAAGGGCACAAATGAAAAGGCATGAAGGCAGTCACATACCTTGTCCCAACTTGTGTGCACAATTCAAGAAGGATCTTGCCAATTTCAGCGACCGAAAGCCACACGGCCTACCACACAGGCGTATTTTTAGCCGTGTGGACTCGGAGAATGATTTCAAGATCATACTCTACCAAACACACTGTAACATTTAATTTAGCAAAATAAAATACTAATTCACTGTACCAGTATTGTAGCAATTTACTATACACGACCATGTTGGAGCCTGTGTGGGGGCCATGTGAGCCCCTTGGTGGTGATCCCGCAAGCGCACGGGGTCGTCAAGTAATAAACCACTCGCGCACGCACGAGTGGGTCGTATTCCCAAGGGCCCGAGAATCTATCCTTACTTCCTCTCGCAATGTTGTCTAGCCGATCAAATTCGAGAGTAAAAGAAGAAAATGCAAATACAAGAAATAAATGCAAATCAGAATTCTAAATAACCAGGGCAATTGATAAGTGCTTGATTATATATATTTTATAATATCAGTTTACATGCATTGAGCATCACTTTTATCAGGTTTTAGCATTAACAATGTGTGTTTTGTATTCTTTTGTGCAAACAGGGCTTTGGAGACATGACATACAGGAAGAAGCAAAGATAGGGTGTGATGACACGTTTCAAGACCACAATCAGAAGCTGTGTTCATATGCATGGGGGTGTTGCCAACTTTCGGAGGAGTACAAGTCATTACACAAACCGAAAGGGCACAAAGGCAGTAGTACGCCCATGTCCCAGCTTCCGTACAAAGCAGAAGAAGGTTCTTGAGGATTTCAAAGCATAGAAAGCCACACACCCTACCACACGAGCGTGTGCCCGACCGTGTGGACTCCAAGGAAGACTTCTGAGGCTCCCCTAGTGGAAGAATCTCAAGACGAAAATTTAAATTTGAATGATGTATTAGCTAAGTTTATCCAGAACACTGAAACCAGCATCAAAGCCCCTGAGATTTCACGACAAAATCAACAAGACAACATTCATGACTTTGAGAACCATACTGAAGGACTTGTTGAGGATGTTTCTTTAGAAAATGACAAGGAAGAGTGCGAGAACAATGGGCAAGTGCGGGAGAAAGAACAAGATGTTGCAGAGAATCAAATGGAGGAAGAAGAGCCCCAATTTGAGAATGATGAACACTTGAATGGACAACATGTTTTTGAGGAGGAAGCTTTGGAAGAGGCTTTGTTGAAGCCATATTTCTTGCAAGTTGAAAAGGTAAAAGAAACAAACCCGAAGGCAATGGAACAAGTACCTCTCCTTGAAATCGATCAACCAACAAAATTCAAGAAAAAGGCCATGGGAATTGAAGAAGATGTGGGTAGGAGGCTCAAACCATCCAAGGACCCACCTAAGGTGAACTTGAACAATTCTCGGCCAAAATTGTTTCCATGGAGACTTAAAGTAAAATTGTGCAAGCCTCGAATAAAAGTGCATCACCGTCGAGGCAAAATTATGTTCATGGGAAGTAGCTACGCAAGAGATAGTCGGGAGGAGCACACCATTTTCAAGCCTCCATAAGATAAGGAAGATCAGGTACGTCGAGCTAATGACGTAAAACAAGCACTTCTTGGGAGGTAACCCAAGCCATTTTATTGCTTTCGTAGTTAGTTTTTAATTCTGCAGTAATAACTAGCTTGAGTAGGCGACTTTGCGTTAATTCTGTCGTTGCTGTGTTTTTATTGTTTATTCTTGGTGTTTCATGATAATTATACATGTGTGGCTTGATCTTTAGAGGTTTAAAGTTAAGGAATTGGCCTTGTACTTATATGTTTCATGTTGAGCTGAAAATCCACAAGGACAGGCACAAGGGGGTGTGAGTGCCCCTATGCCTTGCTGAAAATTCAAAAAAACATGAAACAGAAGGGCACAAGGGCACTCACACGCCCATGTGAGTGCCCCTGTGACCCTCCTCAGGAGCCACACGCCCATGTGGCTCATCCACATGGGCGTGTGAGACCTGAAAACCCAATTTTCAGGTTTCGAGAGAGGCACAAGGGCAGCTACACGGGCGTGTGGCTGCCCCTGTGGATTTTCCAGGTCCACAAGGGCACTCACACGCCCGTGTGACTGCCCCTGTGGCCTTCTGTCTCGAGTTTTTAATCCACACCGGCACTCACACGCCCGTGTGAGTGCCCTTGTGGCGTTCTGGCGTCGATTTTTGATGGCACAAGGGCGTGTGGCTCATCCACACGCCCATGTGGCCATCCACAAGGACGTGTGAGACCCTCACACGCCCATGTGGTTTATAAAGGAGATGAGAAGGCCTTGAACCTTCATTCAAACCTTCGCGCCTTTCCTCCTTCCGACGCCTCCACGCAAAGAGACGCATCTCTTGGGTTCCTAACGCCTCTCCTTAGCGTATTTAAGGACTCTTGGGTGTTTTTCCAGCGATTTCCATCTTCTTCTTCATCAAAAAGCTCCGGTAAGCTCCAAGCTTTCCTAGTTCTTGCCATGAATTTTGAATTTCAAATCTGGTGATTTGATGATGTTTTATGCATGAATTCTTCATGGGAACTATCATAGTGTACATGCTTGTCGATTTAGGGTTGTTTTAAGGTGTGGAAACCACCAAACCATGGCCTTTTGGCCATGGTCGGGCATCCACACGGGCGTGTGGCCCATCCACACGCCCGTGTGGATGATGAGGATGATCCACAAGGGCGTGTGGATCATCCACACGCCCATGTGGATTTTTGCATAGTAAGATTTTGTACTAACTTGCCCTGATTTTCACGAGATATGGCCCCTAGAACTAAGAAGGTCGCCCACAAGCGCTCTCGCGCCGCTCGGGAGCCTTCTCCTCCCGAGGAATTGGAGTTCGCCGTACCCGAGCATCACGCGGCGATATGAGCGCTTACAGCGTCTCAAATTCGGACAGCGCGCATGATCGATTGGAAGGCACTAGAGGAGATTGACTTGGTCGATGAGGTGCGCGAGCTTACCGTGGGAGAGGCCGGGACCGGCTCTTCACTATTCGTGACCCCACTTATCGTGAGCTAACACTGGAGGTCTTGTCCTCATTCGATTTCGACCGTGCTCGCCATGATTTTGAGAGGGAGGACACGATCCGCTTCAGGCTATTCGGTCAGTACCACTCCATGAGCCTCACGCAGTTCTCTGTTTTTCTCGGTTTATATGACAGAGATTATGTTCACACGGGGGAGTACGAGCAACTCATCGTCGATTACCCTATTGGACTCACCCCGAGTCGTGCGTACGGGACCATATGCGGAGGCTTCCAGTACGAGCCGGGATCTTCCAAGGCCACCATGCTCAGCCGTCCGGCCTACAGGTATATACATTCTATTTTCAGCAGGACCGTGACGGGACGAGGCGACAGCACTGGAGTTTTGAGCCGCCTCGACTTGCTTTACCTATACACCATGGTCCAGAACATCCCCATGCATTTAGGCTTTGTTGTGGCGGATTACCTCCGCCATCAAAGCCATTACGTGCGGGTCGGTGTGATCTTTTCAGGAGTATACATTACCCGACTCGTTCGTGGCATGGGGTTGTCCGAGGCACTTCGAGGGATGGAGAGGATCAGCATACCAAGCACCCTTGGGGCTTGCATCCCTCCGAGCCATGCGTATGGTGAAGAAGACGAGCACCGGCCGTTATATACTCGCAAGTGGAGGCCGAGGAGGAGGAGTCGAAAGAGGAGGCAGCCGACCCAGCAGACGCCTCCCCGATTCGCCGGCACCCACAGTTGTGCCGATGGACACCGAGGCCCCCGCATCCGAGCCGAGCCGAGCAGCCCTCCACTCTAGCCCGTGACCGTTTGGCGAGGCTCGAGGTGGCGCTTGGAGCTCTCCACGGGGACATGGCGACCGTGCTCGCCAACCAGTCCATGATAATGTCGCAGCTTGTCCATCATTCGACATCTTCCCGGAGAGCGACACAAAGATTCGAGGCGACGACATCAGCACCACCAAGCACCACCAAAGCAGCACCAACAGAGTTTCCCCGACGGATGAGGCGTCCTTGAGTCATTTTATTTTATCTTCCGTATTTTTATTTTCTCGTAGTTTTATTTTCAGCATGCTAGTTGAGACTCTGTCTTTTATTTCTGTCATTTTTATTTTGTGGTTCTAGTTGTTTTTCGTTGTTTTATTTTCTAATCTTGTTGAACTTCATTGAACCCCCTGAATCCGCAGATAGTCTTGAGAGTCTTGGGAAATGGAAATCAAGTTATGTACATGGCCGTGTGACTAGGTCACACGGCCGTTTCACATCCAAATGCCCGTTGAGCCAAACACACCCTTGTACAAGATTCCACCAACTATTTCACTCGGAATTCAGGGGAGTATTATTTTGATTTTTGCACACCCTCACATGCTTTGTGTTCAGAATTTATAATTTTATTGTGCTTGCATGTGTACATTGGGGACAATGTACATCTTAAGTGTGGGGGAAGGATCACTTTATACACCACTTTATTGTCTGTTTTCATTAGATATGCTCATGCAACCTATGAAGGTTCACTTTAAGGTTAAGAGTTTGATTCTAGACTATAGGAGAGCTTCGAACACTAGATTTCATCATGCTCTAGTTGTCATCCAATTTTTTGAGAAATTTTTGTCCGATTGCCATCTATGCACTCTACTCACTCATTAGACCTATAGAAGCTCTAGTTTAATGTTTTGAGACTTGTTAGTAGTTGTTTTATTTGAAAAAAAAAAAAAAAAGAGAAAAAGAAAAGGAAAAAAATAAATAGAGATATATAGTTTAGCAATTGTGAATTATTTCGTGTATATAGGGGGTGAAAAGAGCTACTACCTTTGATTGTATGCAGCTACTCTCATAAGTCGGATACTAGTTATGCCCTAATGAGAGAAAGAGCTATCACAAGGGATATGTGAAAGCTAGCACCCTCGGCAGAAAGAGCTACCATCTGTAAAGTGTGAAAGCCACTCGGGAGGGCGCCTGAGAAAGGGCTACCTTGGAGATTGTGTGCAGCTACTACCATTCTTTTTGCTATTATATGAGTCTCAAGCAATAAAAACTGTAAGTAGTGGACATAGAGTCCAATTGCGATGACTTTTCCCACACACACACGCTTTCGGATTTCTTTTTCTTTCTTGTCATTGGATTGTTTTCTAGAGCATTGACTGGGCTGTTTGGTGTTAAATAGTTTTCCCCTTTGTTATAGAATCATACTCTCATACTTTCTAGTGAACCTGAGGCCAAGCACTTATCCTTTCTTTCCTTGTAATGAATGTTTAGTTTGCTTAAGAACAAGCAAAAGCTTAATTGTGGGGGAGTTTTGATAAGTGCTTGATTATATATATTTTATAATATCAGTTTACATGCATTGAGCATCACTTTTATCTGGTTTTAGCATTAACAAGGTGTGTTTTGTATTCTTTTGTGCAAACAGGGCTTTGGAGACATGACATACAGGAAGAAGCAAAGATAGGGTGTGATGACACGTTTCAAGACCACAATCAAAAGCTGTGTTCATATGCATGGGGGTGTTGCCAACTTTCGGAGGAGTACAAGTCATTACACAAACCGAAAGGGCACAAAGGCAGTAGTACGCCCATGTCCCAGTTCCGTACAAAGCAGAAGAAGGTTCTTGAGGATTTCAAAGCATAGAAAGCCACACACCCTACCACACGAGCGTGTGCCCGACCGTGTGGACTCCAAGGAAGACTTCGGGGGAAAAATCACTGTAGCAAAAGTACTGTAGCAGAGTACTTCACACGACCGTGTGGAATTTCCACACGGGCGTGTGGATGCCCTTGTGGATGCCCGCGTAAAGCCCCGAATTCAAATTATAAAAGCCGCCTTGTGATAATTTTTAGGGATCTTTTTGGCCACTTTCGAGAGACAAGGCGGCTAGGGCTTGGAAGGAGTTCTTTGCGGCTTTGGGAAGCTTTCCTCACCAACTTGGATCGATTCCTCCTCCGTCATAGCGTCAAGGAAACCATCGGCGACCTAGCTTCGGAGTGGATTCAATCCAGACGTGGAAACTACCCATCAAGACTATCATCACGGATTTAAGGGGGTTATTCTTTATGTCTTTGGAACTTTATTCTGAATTTATTACTTGTTTTGTGACTCGCTCCATGGAGAGCTAAACCCCTAGAGGGTATTCGGACATGTAAACCCTAGGATTCTTATTTTCATTAGATTTACATTGTGTTTCTATTCGAATTTATCAGTTTGAGTTTTACTCTTGAGTTCTTAATGCTTGTTTGTGCTTTTGATTTCATTATTAATTGCCTTGCATGTTTTATTCAATCTAGTGACGAGAGAGATCACCGCTAGGTTTAGAATTACCAAGAGTAAAGAGGGTCGAGAGGGTGAGCCGTGAGATAGCGGAGTGTCCCCTTTCCCTTCCGACAGATATTTCCTATCTCCATATTCCCTAAGTGTCAAGCAACCATATGTGGTGTGAGGCGTCGAGAGAATTCTCCGCCGGGACCTGATAGGGGGTTAGGGATCTTTCACCTGGAGGCAGGGTTAGATCTACTTTTGGGTACTTGTTATATCTTTGGGCTCCCTAGAGTGTTAAGCAGCCTTATGTGGTGTGAGGCGTCGAGAGAATTCTCCGCCGGGACCTCGTAGGGGACTAGTTATCGGCGACCTGGAGGCAGGGGCCGTTATACCTTTGGATACCCACGACTCATTGTTTTCGTTTAGAAACACTTGTAATCTACATCCAACACCCGAATCCTAGGGGGAGCATTGTCCGGATACCTCACTTTTATTGATTGAGAACTCTTTTCCTTTTATTTCCTGCGCACTTGTGGTAACACTCTTAGTGTTGGCCATTAGATCATCAAACACTACATTCATTAGGCTAGATAACAAAAGAGGGGCTATTACTAGTACTTCTGTTCCCCGTGGTTCGACAACCTGACCCTTTGGGTCCACTTTTATTACTTGACGACCCGTGCACTTGCGGTAACGCAAGGGGTTGACACACATCACCCTGTTGTGTTGTTGCGGAGACGCATCAGCAATAAAAAGGGGAAATCAGGGTGAGAAAGCGGTAACGGATGAGGATCCCCTCAGGAGCTACTGAAGTGTACAGGATGCTGGATTAACATGTAAATGGCTTGTTGGACATAGAAAACCCTAGATTAGGTCAACCCGATGGTCACGACAGTTGACCCCTAATCCGGTACGAGTATTGAATACGGGCTCTACCCGTACAAATCCTCATACGATTGCAAAGGGCGAGATGGTTTTCTCAAACTAAGGTTGAATCACAAATGAGTAATTAACCCTAGAATTGGAGGGGTAAAAATACCCGATGGTCACGGCGTATTTATACATATTTCCCTTCCAAGCTTGGTGAGTCTAACACTAGAGCAATTGTCATGCAACCTAGTATTGCCTAAGTAGAGATACACAGAGTTCTCATGCATACCCTAACATTCAAGAGCACCAAACAATGATCACAAACAAGTCTACAAACATTAATTAAAACCAAGCATCCAAAATACACAAGTTCACCGCCAAGGTTCACCTACATCCGGTGACCTTGGGGTTTAGTTGTTCATAATCTCAAAATACATACTCAAAAGCATGAAAACAACTAAATAAAGCATGATCACTCCCTCAAAGTCGAAAATGAGGTTCCGAAGACGCCACTCAAGAGGTGGCTTCCCTTGTCTTCAATCTTGCTCCAATGATGCCCTAGAGTAGGATCTTGCTCCCAAATGCGCTCTCCTCCAAGATCTCGCAGCGAAATCCCCCTCAAAGCACTGCTCCAAGCCGGATTTGATGATGGTGGTGTGGAGCTCCAAGGAGAAGGCCAAAAATCTCCCCTTCAATGCCCTAAAAACTCCTTTAAAACATAACATCGCGATGCCTTGCGGGCGCAAGGTTGCCCGCAAGGCATCCAGAGAGTTTCTCAGAATTTGTCCTTTCGGTGCTACAGTAACTGCTACATTACCATGCTGCAGTACTGCTACAGTGATGAAGCCCAAAAACGCCGTATTTGGTGTCGATTTCTTCATAAATACGTTCTTGAGCTTATTTTGCTTATTCTGGGCCTGTAACACAAGTAAAACAACTTTAAAACAAGAAAATAGAAAACAACTTAACAAAAAGAGAGAATAAACTATACACAAGTACGTATAAAATATGTATATTTAGACGTTTATCACCCCTAATTTCAGTTTATAAAAGCCGTCGTTCCATATTTTTTTAGGGTTCTTTTCGGAAACTCTTGAAAGGCAAGGCGGATAGAGCTTGGAGAGGAGTTCTTTGAGGCCACGGGGATGTTTCTTCACTAACTTGGATAGATTCTTCTTCCGTCGTGGCAGCAAGAAAGCCATCGACGATCTTGCTTCTGAGTAGATTCCATCCAGACATCGAAACTTCCATCAAGGCCATCATCGCGGATATATAAGGATTAATTTGTATGGCTTTTACAAGCGTTTATCTTTTGATTATTTTTTTTGTATCTTGCTCCATGGAAAGCTAAACCCCTAGAGGGTATTCGGACATATGAACCCTACGATTCTTATTTTAATTTAATTTACTTTGTGTTTCTTTTGATTTCACTTTATTGATTTTTACTTTTGTGTTATTAATGATTGTATATTCTTTTAATTTATAGCATTAATTAATTTACATGTTCTATTCGCCCTAGTGACCAGAGAGATCACCGCTAGATATAGAATTACCAAGAGTGAAGAAAGTTGAGAAGGTGAGCCGTGAAATAACGGAGTGTCCCCTTTCTTTTCAGATAGATATTCCCTATCTTCACATTTTCTAAGCTCTAAGCAACCATATGTGGTGTAAGTCATTGAGAGAATTCTTGTCCGGACCTCGTAAGGGGTTAGGGATCCTTCACTTGAAAGTAGTGTTGTATCTACTTTTAGGAATCGGTTATATCTTTGGAATCCCAAGAGTGCTAAACAGTCATATGAGGTGTGAAGCGTTGAGAGAACTCTCCTCCCGGGACTAGTTATCGATGGCTTAGAGGTAGGGGCCGGTATAACTTAGGATACCCATGACTCAATTATTTCATCTAGAAACACTTGTAAATCCAATACCTAATACCTGAATCCTAGGGGGGGACATTGTCCAGATACCCTACCTTTATTGATTTAAACCTCACTCTATTTGATTCATGCACACTTGTTAGTGACACTCATTCGTTTGCCCACTAAATCATCACAACATTACATCCATTAGACTAGATAATAGAAAATGAGCAATTACCGGTACTTCGCTCCCCGTGGTTCGACAACCCAATGCATTGGGTTCATTATATTACTTAATGACCCTTGCACTTACCGTAACACAAGGGATTGACACACCACCCCATGTTTTGTGTGCATCAACAAGAAACAAAAAACACTAAGATTCCCATATTAACCCAAATTAAAAGCAAAACAAATTACCTCATTTTCTTCAACTATAGGGTTTAGATATGAGAGAAAAGAGATATTCACAAATAATTAGCTCGTAGATAAAATAATAATTTGCTTCCAAAAATGTGGGCAACAAAACCCATGCCAACATATATGAACAAAAACACATATGCCGACACCATAGGAGATTATGTTTTGTCGCATCGATAATGATGGTAGGTGTGTGTATCGTCCTAAGACGGGTACAACACTTCTACGGCAGTAAGTGCATAGGTCGTCAAGTAATAAATCCCTCGCGTATAATCGAGAGAGAATCGTATTCCCTAGGGCCGTGAGAAGTATTATTACTTCCTCATTCACAACACTATCCAGTTGTTCAAACAAAGATTGTTATCTTTAAATTAAAGCTGATTAAGAAAATATTGAAGGTAACACCACACGAGCTGAATTGATAGAGTAAAACAGGGAGGAATGAAGGCCTCGGGCAAGGATCCCCTTGGGGGAATAACAATCATGGATTGTGAAAAGGGTAAAATGCTGGCTAGGCTTTGATCGACGAGACTCTAAAATTGATTACCTAAGAACCTCTGGTGATAGCCGTAATCCCATACGAGTTCCAATCTTTGGATACCCCTACGATGTCACTGGATGCTGGGAGTCTCTATCTTGGGTTAAACCCTAATGCAAAAGGCTATCGACACTCGGAACCTCTGGTGTACCGATACACTGGATCCCTCTTTTATCTATGTACGACCTAATGCATGCAATCAATCCTCTCTACAAACATCATTCAAAATCAATTCTATAAAAACCATCCATTGTAGATTGAGCATATAAAACGATAGACCAGAATCAAAGATAAATTCAAGCCAAACATCAATGCACTAACTATCATCGTCCAATACTCAAATCTCAGCTAGCTATGCATTGTTAACATTTAGTTTCTTTAAATTGAGTATTGTGTCCATGATTATTAGGCTAGATAACTGAGTGAAAGAGCAGTACTGGTAGTTTTGGTCCTCGATCGATATGACACTCATCATTTTATTACTTGTGCAACTCTATGCACTTGCAAACACGACTACATTGTCAATGAGCATTTGAAAGCCCTTTAAATTATTTAAATTTGCGTTATATAAAGATAAAATTGTTTATACATTAAACTAAGATTTGAAATATTAATTAAAAATAGTCTCCAAATTATTTATAAGTGATAAAGTTTGCAATGTCTTTTAGTTTTAATTTTAATATTTCTTTATTTATTATTTTGATAAGGAGACATGTCCTGGCTGGTCAACGGATATGTATGGAGTTAATGCGTCAACACACCCTTAATTTGGGTTATTGGGGTCCGCATGGTTGTTTAAACTTTTACATAGAGTTAATAGGTTTCAAACCACGGGCATTATCTTCCCCATCTTCTAAGGGTTTGCTTGGATGGAGGTATAAGAATGTTTTATAAATTAAGATAAAGTATGGTAATGGGAGGTAAATGGAAGTTTTAAACCCTTCTTTGCTTGGAGCAAGGTAAGGTAAATGGAGGTTTTGAAATCTTGTTTTATTTGGTTTGAAAGCAACTGCAAATAAGGTTATATAGTAATATTACTAAGTTACCCTTAGGATAAAAGACAAAGTTATAACTTCGTTTACTAAATTACATGAAACTTACATAATTATCTTCATTGTTTACATAAATCTCTCCCTTGATTATTATAAGATTTTATTTTGTAGAATAACATTAATTAAATAATTAATATCATTACTAGATTAATTAATATTACTATATAGTTTGACATTATTAACTACCAACTAATAAATGTTTGATATTTTTAAAACAAATGAAATAAAACAACTTATGATAAAGTAAACATTATTGTTGATAAGAAAAATATTAATATTACTCGAACATCACAAAAACAAAGTCAAGTATGCTATTACATCAATTAAGAAAGTAATATAGTTCAAGGTTTTACAAAGCACAACACTAAGCACTTGCACTAGTTTTCAACATAGATGAAGACAACTTTTTCATTACCTGCATCACAAGATCACAATAACAAAACATTAAAAATAAATAAATAATAAAGATATTCCATGGCAAATGCTAACAATGATAAATGACGAAAGACAAATATATATATATATATATATATATATATATATATATAGAGAGAGAGAGAGAGAGAGAGAAAGCGAGAGAAACAAGGTTGTTCACCCATAGAATTATTTCGTCCTGTTACAAATAACGAAGATTATAATTAGTAACATGAATGATATTAAGATATACACAAAATAAAAAAATTTTCCACTAATGTTAGGATGCTTATCGTTCTTTTTTCAGTCACGTGGTTCTTGATCATAGCCAATTGAAGTCAACAACAATGACTTACAATGTTCATCCGGGCATCCCATTATAGCTTCCAACATCTTAGGATCCTTAATGAGGAACAAATAAGCTTGGTTTAAAAAAAGTTGTGGGAACCCTAAATTCAGTAGCATAGCCTACACATCGGGAGCTTTAATTAGATCTGTGTTTGAACCAAATTTGTTTAAAATTTGAATGGTCACATCCAACACTGTTAGATTCTTGGACTATTGCATTTGTTGATTAAACAATCTCATTTGATACCGACTCTATCGCAGTAGATAACACAATGACATCATCACGACTATCGGACCTTTTAGCCTTCTTGGATTTAGAAGAACTTGAAACTTCTCATGATGCCTCATCTGCAAACTAAATTTCATTTTGTCCCACATTTTCTAAGTTTACTGTGTTTTGGGAAACCATGAAATCAATGTCATCAATTGTGTTCCCCGATTGAGGGCCACCAGATGTATTAATTGATTTTTGTTGTCTTTTACGTCTCATTTCTTATGCATTCTCAGCATGCTATACAATTACTCTATCTTGTCTATAAAGCTGAACTAGCTTTTTATAATTTCTTATGCTTTTATTCATCCACTCAGACCTTTTGGTTTAGCCGATAAATGGAGCAATGGTAAAAAGATTACATTTAATAATATGAATATTAGCTTCCATTACTTGTAGTAAAAATAACCAAAAGCTCACCTCAATTGAGTGTTGCCAAACTTCAGCCTCAGCGTCCCACATTTCCTTTGTTGGATTCCAAGCGAATCCACTCATCTCATTCTTGAAAATATCATAGCATTTGGTAAATACTCTTTACATATTTTTCATGTTTTTTGAGCCTTTCCCTTATCTATTAGTTTAATAGAAAATTTTCCCTTCAACTCATTGATGATGTTTTCAAATGCATGTGTTGTGAAAGTACCCCCAATTCTATTGTCCATTGTTTGTTGATGCGAATATGCATCAATTAAAGCATCATCCATATTAAAATTCCATACACACAAGGCATTTCCATCAATAACATTTGTGTTTGTCTTTCTCCTCGGCATACCTTAAATACAACAAAAACATAAAAAGAAGATTAACAATAACAATATGTTTATCCACATATATACACACATTATACACACATATAACCCATAAGTAAGAGTTACACAATAAGAGAAAAACATAGAGGCCATACATTAATTAAAAAGTTACCACTATGTGGTACAAGAACAAAAGTAAAACATCCAATAAGACAAACATCAACTTGTGCCACATAATTCAAATTACTCATTATAATTGAGCCACATTTCAGCTACTATAGCATTTTTAATAATCTCTCCTTCCGTTGTTTCTTCAATACTTTCCCGACTAACATGATGTTCCTCGTCTGCTCCATCCACAAGTTCACTATCAACTTGTGCTACTATTGGATCACCATGATCTAGACACAACATGTGAAAATAATTTCTTTTTATGTTCCCAAACCATAATTATCCGGACACAACATGTGAAAAACACCAAAACTCTCATACAATAACATTACACAAAGACGCATGTCGAAGATTAAATAATTCACTTGGATTTAGTGGTGGATTTCTCGAATGCTCAGTCAAGTGATATCTCTCCCCCTATAAGGTGTAATAAGTCCACGTCTCAACATAAAGCTGGCATAAACTAGATAATATTTCCCTAGGCATCAATTAAACTTTGTTATACACTATATATATATATATATATATATCATGTTTTCTTTAATATTATATCATTCACATAAGTACTTTATGGAATTTTAAGAGGACACGCTCTAGATGAGGCATTTTTGATAATTCTCGCATCAGAGGATGTGCCTTCCCACCCAGGTAACACATATAAGAATTTAAAATCAAATGTGCATGTGACCAAAACATTTTGTGTTGGATAATCTTTTGTCCCATGATACTTGAGAGCTTTTGTATTAGAGACTTTTACACAAATATGTGTTCCATAAATAGCACCAACACAATCCACTAGCATAATTTTACATTTTCATTCTCAACGTACATGCATTTTAATATAAAATTATAATTCAATATATAACTTATTACCTTAAAGTATGAATAAATCTAGTACTGTTGAATATTTTTGAAGGAGTTTCTAAGCCATATTGTTGTTTTAGGAATTTATCCTCCAATTCTATTATAGATTCTAGTACATTATGAAAATGACGGAAAAGTGTCTCAATAGACTCGTAGGAAAAAAAATCACGATGCGAAACATTATGATCTAATAGGTATAGTGTTTCACGACCTGTTCCTTAACAAGTAGCTTGTGGTGTTGGTGTAAGACCTCCTTCTCTTAGTAGCATGTTACACAATCCTTGAAAATTTGTACGACTCATCTGTATCATACTATGACAAAAATCACTTGAAAGTAGATGCGACATTAACCCATCTCATACTTGGTTTGCTTCAAGCCGAATTTCACATGGGATTGGGCATCTACTAAGTTCATCCCTACGTCTTGTATACTAACCAATTATGGTAATAATAACTTCACCTGTTACTAAATGATGTAATTGTTGCACTTTTATAAAATAGTAATTCAACGTAGTTAGGTCCAACAAAAGTTTAGCCAACATTTGTTTTTTGTCATCCATCTAAACATAACAAATTCATTGATCAAAATGCGAAGCAAACCCGTTTTTGTGGATAAAATTTAGTATAAATCATCACAGAAATTCATAAGGCCTAAATCTTAGTAGTGATGTTCTTCAAAATTAACGCATTGCTGTGTGTTTTGGAAATGGGAGATATAATTTCATATGAATTTTTTGATCCATGGGAAAAGCATACTAACATGGCTCAATGGTAAAATGGCTACTACACAAGAGATATGACTATTTTTCATTTCAATCTTACCCATATATGTAGCCTTAGTTAGAGTTTCAAAGGAGCTCACTATAATAAAAAACCTGACTAAAATTGGGTTTTTTTTTCAATGTTTTGCATTGTTGATCAGAGTTAGTATGTGCAGTCTACTACTTGAGTAATTAGAAAGACTTGAGACAGTCATCTTAATATATATGTTTGTATATCTAAATTTGTGCCTGTTGTTGATTCCATTATTTGACTATCGATAGTCTTCCATCTATCTAATCATTTTTTTTCTAATAAGCAGGACATTGTCTTTTGCATATGGAATATAGGGTCCATGATGAGCTCTTATCTATCTTTCAAGAATTTAACATATACAAAATAAAAGCCGAGACCTTTGACGCCGAAAATCCAACAAGCATCGCATATAAAATTAATGATTCTCAACAGAGAATAACATCCGAAAAACCTCAAAACAATTAAACAACACAAGATATGAAAGATGAAACGAAAGATAACCAAATTGGTTCATGATTTGATCAATACTCATAGATTTGGTGATGAAGAAGAGATCTAGAGGCAAGAGGAGAAGCATGTACCTCGAGATGGATGGCGATGAGAGCAACTGGCTCAGTGGCGAAGAGGGACGACTACTGAAGAAGAGATGCGCATCGACTAAGATAAAATTCAGTATTAACAAAAATTCAGGTGAAGAAATAAGTAAAGCAAAAAATAAGGATCCTTAAGAATGAAGAATGACTGCAATATTTTTTTCCCGAGAGAAATCAGCTCCGTTGAGATGTTCGGTGGTGGAGAAACCAAACTCTCCGGCGTTGGCGTTCAGCAAAAGGAAGAAGGGTGGCTCCGGTGTTGGTGTTCAACAAAAGGAATAAGGGTTTATATTCTGATTTATATAAAACCCTGGAATTTTTTTAAAGTGTAAGGTGTATTTTGGTCCATAAAAAATATAAGTTCCCAAAAACCTCCCCAACCCACCACTTTGAAAGTTTGAGAAATGGGGGTTAAATGGAGGTTTTAAAACTTCCATTTAACCCCATAAACCTTTCTCCCTCAAAAACCTTCCTTCCAAACAGGGGTTTTCAAAAACCCTTATCTTATCGTACCTCCATCTATCTTCAACCAAGCAGACTGTAAGGAACCATAGTTAGCATTGCTATCCACCCAAATATAATGACTTTCACACAATTATTTTTATAACAAACTAATTTGTTGTTTGAGGTATCCCGCTGATTTTAATCACTTTATTTTTTTTCTTACTCTCCTCCCCTTGCCTCCCTTTGCCCTGTCAGAGTAGTTTTATGATCCAAATATAAGATATACCATATCTTTATTTTGAAAATTACCTAAAAATATTATTTATTTATGAGATATATTAAAGTAATTTTATCACATTAAATTATTTGATATATAATTTTAATACTAATATATTAGAATTGGACAAACTAATGAAGGAAAAAAAGATTTTTTTCGCCGTTCCTTCAAACTTGTTTGATATTTTGAAAATAATCCAATAATCAAACTGAAAAATTTATATAACACAGCCTTCTCCGTTCAAAGACCCGAAATTCAAGACTGAAGCTTTTTAATATATATATATATAATTCATTCTGTTGTGCGGTTATAACATACTTCCTTCATATTACAGAAAAGGAAACCCTTAGTATTTCATTAAAGTAGTAAAACTTAAAATATGTTATTAATTTTAAGGACACATGGCCAAGAGATAGCAATAACTCGTTTCAGACTTAATTATATTTTAGCGTGCAAAGATAAACCTAAAGATGCGCCTAAACACGCGGAGTGTGACCTAGAAGGTCTTAATTTATTATTAAAAAGATATGCATAAGCATCTCTATGTCCTACTGTCGCCTGTTAAGCATCTAATTAAATATACTAATTTGATCTTGCCATGTATTATCAAGTTATAATTACTAAAAAACGCCTATTGTAAGTTATAATTTGTTAACTATCCATCCTTTCGATATTTCCACTTATTTTTAGATTTTTTTTGTAGACGATTTTTAAAAAAAAATAGTCTCGCATTTTTTTTTTTCTAAGAAAAGAACCCCGAGACTTAAAAAAATAGTCTGCATTTTATCTAGCCATGGTTTTGCCTATAGAAGTTTATATAGATATTCCTGATTTTTTTAATATTATCATTTTTTTATTAGTTATTTATTTTACCTATGGTGTGCAAAAAGCTTGGACGATATTCTTTAAAAAAAAGATTTAATTTTGTTAATGTAATTGTAAATCATTATTTATTAATTTATTGGTAGTGTGAATAAGTCACCCAAGCACATTTCTTTGTTTTTACATTTTGCTATCAGTAATTTTTCATATTTACAAGTTACCATTTAATTATAATCTTTTTGTTAGAAAGCCCTACAAAGTATTTAAATTTGTGTTATTTAAACATAAAATTGTTTGCACAATACATTATGATTTGAAATATTTAAATTATTCTCCAAATTATTTGTGAGTTAGAAAGTTGGCAATGTTTTGTATTTTTATTTTTATAATTGACTTTTTATTATTATTATTATTTTGATAAAAATGACAAGCCCTGGTTAGTCAAAGAAAGTGCTTAGGCTTAATGCTTCAATGTGCTATCACCTTAGGTTATTGGGGCATGCAGCATGGAGAGTTCAACTCCCACAGAATTAATATTTCTCCATGAGTTTTGAACTCACCTTAATTTCTCCCTCTTCTAAGGGTCCAAGTTACTATCACTAGTCACATAAACTAAGTAGTTTTAGCGCAATGATGTTTATAATCAAATTTCTTGTTTGAGGCATCCTCCTGGATTTTACATAAGATATACTATATACTTATTTTTAAAGCTGCTGTAAAAGTTATTATTTATTTATGAGATATACTAAATCAATTTTTATCACATTATTTAGTAAAAATTTTAAAAAGAATTAATACCAATATATGAGAATTGGGCCAACCAATCAAGGAAAATGATTTGTTCTTTTGCATCATAGTTGTTTATTTTCAAAAATATAAGATCTTGGAATAATGCAATAATGCGAAAGCACTTTTGGTCCAATGGCACTCAACCCACTGCATGAGATGTTAGTTGCAGGGCATTCACTGTTCAGATTTGAAATACACATGCCACTAAGGAGTTGTTTGGTTGTCTGTAAGTGAATTTATATATAAGTAAAATTACAGTGTAAGTGAAAATATTGTATTTTAACTTACATCACATCTGTTTGGTTTGTTGTAATTTGAAATGTTGTATTTGTTTTTTCTATATTTGGTTTGATTTAACTTAAGGAGTACGATGACCATATAAGTGGAATACTAAGATTACCCCTATCACATATTATTAACATTAATTATTTAATATTATTTATAAAAGTTTTTAATTATATAATATGCTTAAATTTTTTCCCTAAAAATTATTAATTATATTAATTATCATTATTTAGGATTAATATTAATTTAAAATTGTAATTAATTCAGTGGTGATTTATTAAATTAAAAAAAATAATGTAATTCAATTTATTCCATTAAAATATTTTTTCTATATAAATTAAATAAGAATTGGTATTTTAAAATACAATATTAAATTAAATAAAACATAAATAACTATTTTTGTAATCATGTTAATACTACTAATCATGTTAGTATTAGTTGTAATTATTTAATATTTTTCATAATAATTAATTAATTATTTATTTAAAATATTTTAATGATAAAAATATTAATTATTTTAAATGTAATAATTTTTTAAATTTTATTACTTGAAAATATTTTTATACTTAATTTTAAAAATAATTTAATTTATTAAATATTTTATAATTATATTTAAGATAAAATGGTGGTGAGTGGATACAACTTACTTTACTGCATTTCAACTTACAGCAAATTTTGATGTAAATTAAAATGCTATAAAAATAAGGGAGATGTAAGTCCACTTACATGTAAGTGGAGCTTTTACATCAAACCAAACAACCAATTACATGTAAAAACCACTTACATCACAGTTACTTACAGCTACTTACAGATAACCAAACAGTCGCTAACTCTATACGGTGAGAAAGAGCTTAGACAATATTCTAAAAACAAACAAGGGGTTTAATTTGATTGGACATAATTGTAAATCATTTATACTTAAAGATGTATATTAGAGTTAAGGTGGATTTCAAAAATTCATACTAGCACTAGAATAATTTGTCTGTTGTAGAGCTCTGTAAAATTCCTATATGAAAATTTTGTCTTTGTTTAGAAAAAATTAGTAAATATAGAATATGAAATATGGAAAAGCAAGAGGGACTCATAGGAAAGTTTGACAACTTTTCAGGGACTTTATACTAATTAAATCTGCTATTAATCCAGGGAATATATATATATATATATATATGTGTGTGTGTGTGTGAGTGTGTGTGTGTGGACCCCATGACCATTCTAATAAAACTCGATCATCTTTAACGTTTAACGTTTCAACGATTCATTGTCTTCTCCATCCATATCCTCCATGGCTTCCCAAACAGATTTCAGTGATTATATGATCTTAAGTGCAGATAAAGCGGGGATACTTGATCTTTTCAAGGTCTTGTATTCAAGTAAAGTTAGTGAAAATGTTTCTGTTGATTGCCCTGAGAAGGAGATTGCAGAAATGAGTAGAAGATGGGTTATATTTATCTCTCTTTTTCTTCAAAAACTTCTCTTGCTCTTGAGAAAACCATTATCTTCTTTTGGGGCAGGATTTGAGCTCTCTTTCAACCTTCTCGTCCAAAATGGTGGCATAATATCTCTCTTTTCTAATCTTCTCAGAGGTTGGTATATATATATATATATATATTGTCTTTTTTGTTTCATTATATTGTCATTTTTAAGGATCATTGCTTATTTCATGTTTACCGCTAATACATCTCTCTAGCTAGTTTTTTGTCCGTTTGATTCTTTAATATGTATCCATGCATGGTACCAGCGCTTTATTATTATTATTATTATTATTATTATTATTATTATTATTATTATTATTATTATTATTATTATTATTATTATTATTATTATTTAATTAGACACCAACTGTATTATATATTTTATGTTTAAGTATTTGTTATTTTTTTAATTTAGTTTATATAAATATTCATGCATAAACTTAATTAGCTATAATTATATTATTTTTCTTTTGATGCAAAGAATCTGACTTGAAAGATTAAGGGAAGAGACTGAAGAACTTGGAAACAATAAAAATTAAAGCAAGCATATTGGTAACTGTATAGCTAGTTAGGTTACTTGGGCGGAAGTCTTTTAAGTAGTCCATCAATTTTTGTGAACATTTCTCCTAATAGGTTTTTATTTACTTTTCAGACCTTATTTTTTTAGAATATTTATGTTTAAAAATAAAATATTGTTTCGACCGAACTGATTCATTATTCTTGATGGTTTTCTCCATGACATTGTTTGTGTTCTTAATTATTTTTCTGGAGATTTAGTATGACGATTAACTTCACTCTTAAGCAGTTTATATATTTTTTCAAATTTGATCAACTCCACCATGTGTTTTGGTTGCATCTAAAGTCATTATCATTACACCTGGTCCCATATAACAAAACGTTTCCGATCAATTAAGATGACTACATATAAACGTTTCCTCTGTAGTGAATCTTCTAAGGCCACCTTGACTTTGCTTAACACATAACTCATGGTTGGTTGGTGTGAATTCCAAACATATCTAACTTTTTCCATATTCCAACTTTTGAATATTTTGTTAAATCACATTTCTTAAAGGGTAGTGCTTAAACAGTAAAGCAGCTTAAATTTGTCCTCCTCCACTCATCTTACAAGCAAAGTCATGAGCATGACTTAGAATGATTGATTCTACTCCATTCAAGAAACTCCATTGCTTTTTTTTAAGGAAGAAATGATAGTTTTAATAACTTGCATCTATATATATATATATATATGTATATCGAGAGAGAGAGAGAGAGAGAGAGAGAGAGAGAGCGCTAAATATGATGGTTTCATGTTTCAATGAAGCAACAATTCTTCTGGATCGGTTGATTTGGTTTAGAGTGTATTATAAGAGTTTTCGGAGAAAGTGGGGGACAAGTGCAGGTGGACCATTTCAAATTTAGTCTTCTTGTGCATGTTGTCCTTGGGCAAAAATCTTGACAGGTTACCTACACCTAACGTTTGAATTTTTCTTCTTTCATATAGCAGCCTCTTTTACTATTAATTTTTTCCAAAATAATAACATAAATAACTGAAAAACATCACGTTCAAAATTTGTTTAGGGATATGACTATGCGTTTCTCTATATATATATATATATATATATATATTCATTTGGTGTGCCTGTGTTTGTGTGATTGAGATGGTACCAAGCCAGCCTTTGGAATACGTGCACACTTCAGCCAGCTCAGTGTTGGTTGGGTGAACATGACACATAATATTGAATTGATGATCTTCTATATGATATATAAATTTTGGGATTCTCACCTCATTAATTGGTTAAAGTTAATCAATTAAAACAAACTCAATTTATTTTTCCAAGAATGCACTAGTTACAATTATGCAACATGCATGTTTTCCAAAATTATATATAGTTTCATCATTATTATTATTATTATTAGTTCGTGATTTAAAATTATGTTTCCCATGTTCCAAAATAGAACTTGACAAATAGACTTCCATCCAAATAAAGTGAGCTGCATATAACTGTACCAGTATATTCTTACATAAGCAGATATTGTTGTTCCTTGCACGTTGTTATTTTTATGTTTATTTATTAATTTATTTTAATAATAATAATAATAATAATTATTATTATTATTATTATTAATGGACAATATTGACTGCATTTTACTCCACACACCCCGACTTAGGCTCTGTTTGAATAACCCAATATTATACCATAATTCTTACATTATGGCATAATATAATATTTTCACATAGTTATGCCATAATAGCTATTTGGGTATCTAATTTACACTACAAAATTATACTATAATGTGGGAATTATGGCATAAAAAATATTTCACTATTATATTAAAGTGTGTGGTTTTTCTTTCATTGCCAAGTGTGTGAAATATTTATATAATATTTTTTTATTTTGTTAACCAAACACTCATTTTGTAAAAATAAAATATACTATAACTTCTGTAATAATCACTTACATTTTATACGTAATAAAATTATGTCAAATTTTTTTATTTTGTAATCAAATAAATTGAATCCACAATCTTCTCTGTATAGAAATTAATAGCACTACTATATGTTCACCTGCTATGAATAATAGTCACCTTGTTTTTATTTTTTTATAATTGCATCACAATAGAATCACAATTTTCTTTCTCTTCAAATTGAAGTCATTATTTTTATGGCAAGAAATGCAATATTTAATTTTAGGCTCATTTAGCAACTAGCTAGAGCTCACGCATTTTTGGCTCTACTTATTCAGGAAACGTGATAATTCCAGACAAGAGCTCAACAGCATATAGATCTGCTATTGGACTCCTGGACAAAAGGATAGATTTAGACAAGAATATCAAACCCACTAACCCAAATTATTATGCATCTCTTTCAATAATGGCTGCAAAATTATCATACGAGAATGAGTCCACAATCAAAACCACAGTTGAAAACAACTGGAATGTATGTTTCATCTCTCCCTCTCTCTATTCCAAGTTCCAATCAGTCAATCTTCAAGCTAATGTGCCACATGATGCATTAATGTTATTGTGTTCAAAGTTTCACTAGCTTCACGATTTGTTCATGAATGCAGATGGAGTTCTTGGGGTTTTACGACTTCTGGAATGGTAAGTACCTACCTTTGTGCGTCTTTCTGGATGCTGTTTTTATCTCATGAATACAAAACTTGGGCTCACACATTGCATACGGAGAAAGTTTTTTATTATAATATTTATAGAAGCTTCTGAAGGAAGTAAATGTCAATATGGTGAAAGTATGTTAACAACTTAATTTCCTGCCAATTGAAATCACCATAAAAATACATTTCGGTTAAAAAATTTTAATATTAAATTTTATGTCGTGATTTCACAATATTCAATATAACTTTTATGTTTATTATTTATTAATTTTCATTTTTAACAATGATAAGGTTGAGTTTATAAATCTGAGTTTTGATTTAAAATTTATTTTAAATTGTTTTCCACCAAAACAAGTTTCAAATTATTTTTTTTATCTCAAACAAATGTTTATTATGAGAACATATGCTTGTTAATAGAATTTTATAGCTAGTTATCAAAAGCATATATTTTGATCCATAACAAAATCAATTTCCAAAATATGTGCGTTCAAAAACGTGTCACATGTATATCGAAATCAAACTAAAATAAAATAAAGTAAAAATAATAAATTATTGATTAGAGAGGTGATTTTTTTATTTTATCTTTAAGAGTGAGGTGAAATTTTAATCTAATAATTTGGTAAGTAAGAGTTTGTATATATGTGTGTGTGTGTGTGTTAATCTTAGGCTTTTCGTTTGTATCATGCATATCTCACCCTTTCATTTATTTTGGTGTAAGTATCATGTTAAATTTATTTTAGTGATGAGTTTTTCTTAAATATCATTTGTCACTGATAAAACTCAATTAATCCTACAATATTTAAAAATATTTATTTATCTTTGACGAACAACAAGACCACATGGATAATTTTCTTTTTTAAAAGTCTAATAATTAAGTAACCCTAACCCCACATCCACATTTCAGACTTCCAACAGCAATTCTCCACCCAGGCCTACATGTTTTATGACAAAGACTTCGAACTATTAGTGGTTGCATTCAGAGGGACTGATCCCTTTGATGCTGTTCAATGGTCCACTGACGTAGATTTCTCATGGTATGAGATACCGAAGGTTGGCAAGGTCCATGGAGGGTTCATGAAGGCCCTTGGCTTACAGAAAGCCACAGGATGGCCAAAAGAGATCATCGTAAACAACAAAAACCAGCCATTCGCATACTACATTATTCGCGAAAAGTTAAGGGAAATTTTAAGTCACAAAAACAAAGCAAAATTTATTGTCACTGGACATAGTTTAGGAGGTGCCCTTGCCATCTTGTTTCCAGCTATTTTGGTGTTGCATGCGGAGAAGGAGATAATGGAGAGATTGGAAGGAGTATATACATTTGGGCAACCAAGGGTTGGAGATGAGAAGCTTGGTAAGTTCATGGAGGAGAACTTGGATAGAGAGAAGACAAGGTATTTTAGGTTTGTCTATTGCAATGACTTGGTGCCAAGGGTACCTTATGATGATTCCACTCTGCTCTTCAAACACTTTGGTACGTGCATTTACTACAACAGTTGCTACAAAGGAAAGGTGAGATGTTTGACTCAATTAATTAACTTAATAGCCTCACATGCAGTAATATTTGTGTAGATGATGGATTAATTGAATAGACTTAGGCTGAATGAAACCTATTTTTGACTGTGATATATGGATTGTTTATAATTCTACCATCTTTTATGTTAATCAATGAAGGCTTTCCTTTTACCTATATATAACCCCCTTCAGAATCTTGTAATTACACAAGCATCTCCACAAATTTCTTCTTTCAAGTGTATATATATATCACCTCCTAGATAGAAACGTGAAGTTTTGCATCTCTCCATGCTATTGTGTCAACTTACGCATCCATTCTATTTCAATAATAATAATAAATAAAATAAATGAATAAATTTTTTTTTATTTCTTTAATTTTTTTCTAAAATTTAACTAGTCATGGGTACCTTTATCATATGAAATTGGTAATTTTGACATAATGGAGGTGGATTGATCATTTTTTCATTTTATTACAAAATCTACATTTATCTTTGGAAAGTATATTTGTCAATTTTATTATTTAATTTCAATCCCAATTTAAGATGTTTTAGGAACAAAATTTAATAATTAGGAATTGATATCTCACTTAGCATGATTATATATATATACTGGTTACGTGATTTAATATAACAGCCCATTTCTATATGTTTCTATATGAGTGTATAAGAATATTAATTTTTTTGAAATATGGCAAGGATATATGTGTAATTTCAGAGCTTCACAAGGAGAATACTTGCAGAAATTAAGACCAAACAATGTTAGAGTTAAAATTAGATATATTATATTAAAAAAATATTATCGTGTAATTCTCTAACTATTCTACTCTTTGCACATTCTAATTGTTCATACGATGATCTCAATGCAGGTTGTGGATGAAGAGCCAAACAAGAACTATTTCTCATTGTGGACAGTCCTACCAAAATACATGAATTCATCGTGGGAGCTCACACGCAGCTTCTTCATTGGCTTTGTCAAAGGATCTGAATACAAGGAAGAATGGCCTATGAGATTCCTAAGGTTTTTTGGACTCATAGTCCCTGGATTACCACCACACTCTCCTCGAGATTATGTTAATTCAATAAGACTTGGGGCTTTAAGGATTCCATCAAGAGAGAAACATATTAATAAGTTGGATTGACTTCAAAATTTATATGGGATTAAGTTTGTGTAGTTGGAAAGAGGAGTAATAAGGTTATCAATATCAAAGTGCAAGTTAGAACTTTGTATCAAAGTCTTCTGAATAGATGTTATTTTGTTTACACTAAACGAAATTTCAAACCTAAGTATATGTAATTTTTATAGTTATCCTTTGCACATTGACATAATTTTGTAATTTGAAAATTTATATTATTGGTACCAGTGATGTGAAAATCTGTTTCTTGGTATAGATTAGCATGTATCATTATCAACAAGTTAAAAAAGAAAGAATAACCACTAGAAACTAGAGCGATCCTAAATTTATCCACTTTTGGGGTTTGTTGATCCTCCTTGCACCACGTTACTATACCAATTAGGTGTGGTACCATGGAACTAGCCTAGCTCCATGCTTACTAGTTCTCTGTGAGCAAAACAATAAGATATCTGGGTTGATTGAGCTTTTGTTATGAGGGACGCTCTAATGCCTATGTGGTACCTAATGTTTATATTTTTTTCTTTCACGAGATGAGTCTATGGGTAGTTTCGTCTTTTGCTTAATTACGGTATTCTTTGTGATTTTACTATATGTATTGATTGAATATATATAATTGTCACCCATGCCACTCATTATTGTCCCTTTTTTGATGTGGAGGGGTAGTTGTATCCTTTGAATTTTGTAATGGCATCCATGCAATTTCTAAAGATGCTAAGGGTATTTTGATTATTTAATTTCTCATCCTTATCTTTAAAGCTTCATCCTTTCTAAGAAATTCCATTCATTGAATTTCTTCTCCTTTGGCTGACTATCATCCTCTCAAACCCCTAATATTTTTTCTTTTTTTCTTTCAATTAGGAGTTTCAAGGCTGGTCGTAACACTAACTTGGTTAGATGAGTTTATCTTCATTGTTTGACGTCTCTTTGTTCATGTCCTCTAAACTCTCTTTGTGATTTTTTGAGTTTATTTGATTTTCTGGTATTTGTATTGTCACATCTCGACCCACAAGTCCTGACACCAACACTACAGTCTCGACAATCTAAGGGTGAGGCAGGGTTTGCCCTGATCTCATATCACTGTAACGGCTAATTTATGACACGGTATCACTATGATAGCAGGAATAATACAGATTAATAACATAAGCCATGGTACAAACAAATATCCCGTGATTAACAAAAATAGAAAACACGTAATCTAAACATAATTTAGAATACAAGAGAGTGTAGTACAAGTGGATCCCACCTATATGCACATATAACCAAGTGGAGTAATGCACATAAAAAGAAATGCAAACCAAGGACTGATGTAGACTCTAGCCCAATCAGCCCATTGGCACTGCTACTGAGACTCATCACCTGGAAAGAGAGGGAGATGGGTGAGTAACTACGTGACTTAGTGAGGGGAACTGAATGGAATACATATCGCAGAAACATACAAGATATACGGTGCAAATCTGTTTCAAAGTTTATACAAAATACAAAATATGAAATGTAGGATATACTACAGCCCAATACCAGTGCTCGTACTCGAGTAATATTAGTTTATCGAATAAAGTATCATAACCAAATAGTACAAATCACATATCGCAACATGTAATCATTATCGCAATAACATACGAGAATATAATACGAACAGTGTAAAGTAAGCAATACCCATAAGTAAATATCTGTATTCAAAATACAATATGATAACAGTTTCCAATCGAATACAGAAAACATGTATCAATCCACAGTTATGTTTTCGTAACACAGTAGTTTGGTAAATAATAGAGTAAAATTGAGAACAAGTAATTAGTCTCATAACCCTCCATCCTTAGTCTTTGTCGCTTCTAGGTCTAGAGCCACAGAAGGTTGTGCCCTTCTACGTTGGTCGCCGAGACCTAGTGTGGTGACCACGGGCTATGAGTTAAACACTGCCAATTTTGGGATATATATGCTCCTCCTGCATGGTTGAAACAACTGGGTATGAGTTGCCACGACCCTCTATAGACGATCTATGGACTTGCCTTACCGGTAAGTATTTAGCGAATGCATCGACCCTACCTACCGAAGGCTTATGATTTCTACATCACCCACAGGCAAAATTAGTCTACTGTCCAAAGACGAAAACAGTAACATGCCTGATAGTTGTAAGCCACATACGCTCATAAGTGAATACAATAGTCCGCTCAAAGGCTATAGACAATAACCAAACTTGTTTTTGAAAGATAGAATGCAACAGATCAACATACAGCTTGAAGGCTAAAATCAATAACCGCCTCGAAGGTCCAATTAAGATAAACACTTTCCTGCCCTTAGGCAATAAATCAATTTAACAAATTTCTGAAGATACAATTTACTTTTCAATACTCATTTTTGTGAAAAACCTTTTGAAAACCCATATCATATAAACAAGTACTTTTCCAAAACTAATTCATCAAGGAAAACACCAAAAAAGAAACATGTGGTGTTTTGGTTTTTCCGCATGTGTGTCGTTGTCTAAACTGTTTTAGAATAGTTATGCCTTGAGTTTTGGCATGTTTTTGTCTTTTTGGGCTTAAAACGTAGTTTCTGAAGCAAGTACGGTCATGCTCTAGACCATGCTCTTGCTTGTGCTCTTCTAGGGATGCCTTGGTTTTGTTTTCGGCTTGTTTGTAGCCTAACCTATAAAGTGCATGGTCATAAGCACACCCGTGTTTCTCACCATGCTTCAAGAGTATGATGGTGCTAGGGCTAAAAAAGCCGTGCTCCTCTCTCCCTGAAATTTCTATAGAGTGTACGGGCATAAGCAGGCCCGTGCTTTTGACCCATGCTTCGGTAAAAAAACCGTGCTTCTCTTACCCTGATTTTTCCTCGAAAATGGACAGGCATTAGCACGCTGGTGCTTTTCGTTCCGTGCTTGCATCGGGATGAGTGTTTTCACTCCATTAAGGGAGAAGTATGGCCAGGATGGTATTTGCACGGCCGTGGTCTTGGCCGTTCATTTCAAAGGGCATTTAAAGTCTTGAACTGAGCCCTAATTCTCAAAGGTTTATTATTCTTATTCTTCCCTTTGTTCCACTTGCTTTAGATGAGAAGGAGCCTTTGCTTGACCTTCCTCTCCTCTTGGGTGAGGATCCTTTAAATGTGAGCTATTCTTCTCCCTCATCTTTCTCCTTGTTTCATTTGGGTTGGATGAGCATGTTAGCCCTATATTTGAAGATTTTGATTCTTGGCTTGTTGTTGATGATTTTTGAGTACTTTGTTCAATTTCCTTGACTTTTCCTTGTATCATGAGATGGATGTAAAGATCCATCCTCTCCACCTTGATGAAACCTTGTTTTTGAAATTTGGCTACTATAGCATGCTACTGTAGTGCCGAGAAATCCTTTACAAAACCTTGATTTTCATGGTTGTGTTGGGAGCTTATCTCCATAGAGAGTCTTCGGAATCCTTAGAGTTAAAGTTCAAACTATACCCATGCCTTGTTAGGGTTTCTTGGTAGCTTGAAGACCGTGATTCTCTTAGTCATGGCGTAAGTTTGTATTTTGAGAAAAATATATCTTTTTTACAATCAGATCTTTGAGATGCAAACATTTGTATATTCTTTGGAAAGTAAATTGTCTTGATGAAAACTTCTTATTTTAGAAAATGTGTTTATATGCAAAGAAAATTGTTTTGATGATGGTTATCGTGTTTTATTGTTTTAAAACTTGTATTACACTATTCAGGAGTTTTGAATGTGAAACCTCATTTGAGTTAATAAAATGGGTCTCTTATGCAATATGTAGTATTCTTATATGTACATTTATACATGTATATATATGTATATATGCTGAAATATTTTGCTTTGTATGTATTACTGCAAAAGCTTTATTTGGTTGCTTTCTATAGAATTGTGTTGACCCATTCATTGGGTGACTCTAGTTACTTACCCTCTCCCTCACTTCCAGGCTCTAGCTTGTAGTGGCGTTGTGGTGGACTGGAGTGTTGAGCATCATTTTGCTACTATCTTTCTTACTGGTGGGTTCCCCGCAAGCGCAAAGGGTCATCAAGTAATAAACCACTTGTACACGCACGAGTGTGTCGTATTCCCAAGGGTCCGAGAATCTATCCTTACTTCCTTCTCGCAATGTTGTTTAGCTGATCAAACTCGAGAGTAAATGATGAAAATGCAAATAAATGAAACAAATGCAATTCGAAGTGCTAAATAACCAGGACGATAAACGGGAGAAATCAGGGTGAGAAAGCGGTCACGGATGAGGATCCCCTCAGGGGCTACTAAAGTATACAGGATGTTGACCTAACATGCAAGTGGCTAGTTGGACAGAGAAAACCCTAGATTAGGTCAACCCGATGGTCACGGCAATTGACCCCTAATCCGGTACAAGTATTGGACACGGAATCTATTCCGTCCAAATCCTCCTACGATTGCAAAGGGCAAGGTGGTTTTCTCAAGTTAGGGTAGAAATAAAAGTGAGCACTTAACTCTAGAATTGGAGGGATACAAATATCCGGTGGTCAGGGAGTATTTATATGTATTTTCCTTCCAAGTTTGGCGAGTCTAACACTAGGGCAATGTTCATGCAACCTAGTATTACATAGGTAAAGATACAGAGTTCTCATGCATACCCTAATATTCAAGAACGCCTAACAAGGATCACAAACAAGCCAACAAGCATTAATTAAAACAAAGCATCCAAAAATACACAAGTTCACCTACATCCGGTGATCTTGGGGTTTAGTTGTTCATAATCTCAAAATAAACAATCAAAAGCATGAAAAAAACTAAATAAGGCATGATCAACTCCCTCAAAGATGGAAATGGAGTTCCGAAGATGCCACTCAAGAGGTGGATCTTGCTAAAAACCGAACTCTCCCCGCCGATCTCGCCGTAAAAACGCCTCCAAGCCTTTCTCCAAGCTGGATTTGAAGATGCTGGTGTGGAGCTCCAAGGAGAAGGCAAAAGTCTCCCAAAAGAAAACCTTGAAAACCCTTAAAAAGGGTGACATCGCGACGCCGTGTTTGGTGTTGATTTCTTCATAAATATGCCATTGAGCTCATTTTGGCTTATTCAGGGCCTATAACACAAATAAAACCAATTTAAGCAAATAGGCGTCGTCTTAACAAAAGAATAACAAAATAATACACAAATACGAATAAAATACGTATATTTAGACATTTATCAAACATCCCCACACCTAAGTGTTTGTTTGTCCCCAAGCAAACAAACATGATGAACAGGGGAAAGAAGATAAACAGCTAAATATACGACCTCAAGCTCAAATGTACAGGACTCCGCAAGCACGAAAAGACAGAAATCAAGAAGTGAGTTGTTCAAGGTATAGTCAAGTAATATTAGTTCTGTTTCATCCAAAGTGTTCAAGTGAGTGTGTACTAACACCCACCTTGACCTCCACATCCTGGATTACGCCAGGATGCTTATTTACCTCACACAAATTGAAGTTAGTGTTAGGACTGCTAAAGACCCCTTTCAGTATTAAGTTAAGAAATTTTCGGTCTCTAAACGAAACTTTGACCTCAAGGGAAAGTAAAAAGAGGTTCCAGACGATCAATAGGTCACAACTCAGTTTTGTTTTTTTTTCGAGTCCGCTGATAAGTGTCTAAATGTAAGTATTTTCATATATGTATTTCATACAACTAGGATGTAGTTTATTAAGAATTTATGCCCTTTTTACACTTAATTGAGTGCTATTTGATTTGTAGGGTATAAGGAAGCCATGGAGAACACGAGTATACAATGTTGGGCGAAAAGAAGAAGAAAGCGGTCCATGTGCACTGTAGCAGTGAACCCGTTTCATGTTACTATCCAGAGAACTGTGTAGGCAATATGCAGGCCATATGCAAGCCGTATGCAGGCCGTATGGATTGCGAAGTAATGGACCTGGTGTCCTATACGACACCCATACGGCGCATATACAGGGTCGTATGGTTCGTGGGTATAAAAGGGCATTTTTATGGCTTTCTTTGGGAAGCGAATTTGGGGATTTTTCTGGGTATCAATTGGAGAGCAATCCGAGGTGAAGAAGGAGAGCAACCATCACCGGAAAGGAGATCAAGGATCCAAGGAGCGTGGAAGCGTTCATCGATCTAGACTTCATCTTCTTCATCACCACATCATCTAGGGAGTTTTGATTATGAGTTTGCTTTGTGTTTTGCTCAATCTTGTTGTTTATTTCTTGTTGATGCCATACTAGACCCCCAAGGCCACCGGGTGTTGGTGAACCTTGGGGGAATTTATCATGTATTTTGGATGATTATGCTTTATTGAATTGCTTGGGTTGTTTGAGATTTAATCCTTTGTTCTTCATGCTTAGAATCACTCCAAAGAGAAATCCGTGGTTCTTTTACGAGTTGTGCATGTAGATGTGACCTACTCACATGTACTAGATCATGAATGGATTAATAGGGGATTCTTGTATCAATACGCAGAGAGATTGGGTATTGGTAGCCCTCCGTATCTCAAGAGTGAACTTAAGATAAGTTTACTCTTATTTTGGGATTTCTTATACGCTTTGCAATCGTATGAATGTTGGTTTGGGAGAGATCCCTATTAGCATTGGTATGGGATTAGGGTTCAATCACCAAGAAATTGGGGTTGTGTTGTTTTAGAAATCCTTCGGTCTCAATCACCCTAGCATCCTTTGTTCTTCATCCATATACCATGATAATCCCACCAAGGGGATCCACACCCATAGGCCTTCGCATTACATTGATCTCCCCATTTGCTTATTGTTTACTTTCTCGCACTTGTCTTTATTTTCGTGTTTAGTTTCCAGACCTTTCACTCAAGATTTCCGGTTAGATAATGGGCAGCGAAGGAGTAATATGAGATCCTTAGCCCCGAGGAATACGATCCTCGTGTCTTCACATGAGGTATTACTTGATGATCCCGTATACTTGCGGGTCATCCATCAAGTTTTTGGCGCCGTTGTCGGGGACTCTTTAAGGAATTCTAGGAAACTTTTAGCTTATTGCTTTGGCCATTCATTTATTTTGTTACTCTTATCTTTTATTTTATCACTGGTTAACCAAGTCTGAATTTTTATTTCTTCTGTACAGTTTAAGGTGCGGGTGCACCATGGCGAGTCAAACCTCTGGGTTGGAACACTACATGTACATGCTTGACAATTAGATTAAGCAGCAGACTCAACAACAATTCTTTTAACCTCAAGGCAGTAGTTTTGATGCGTCTCAACCGATGGAAAATTCTAGCTCATCTAGCGAAGATAGAAACTGATACACAGTATTTGCGGCGGTCATGAGTGATGGTAAACCAACAGTGAAAGAAGAGAGCAATGCAGCTGTGGCAGCTACTATAAATGCCTACTCTGAGGAGCATGTGGAAGACGCAGGTTAGTTGGGCAGACATATGAGCACAATTCGGATCTTGGGGGTGAGCAACAAAGAGATTTAAGGAAAGGATCTGAATGCTACAAGCTTCATTCTCATCGAGTGGATACAAGTTCAGATGAAAGTTCGTACTCTATAGAAGAGGAAGGATCTGAACAATATGATGGGTTGCCCAACAAAGGTCTAAAACCATCAACAGAGGAAGCACCTGATTTGGAGTTGAAGACCCTCCCCAAACATCTTGAGTATGCATTTCTGGGGGAAGGAATGCAAATGCCAGTCATTATTGCTTCAAACCTGACGGTTGAGCAAAAGAAAGAATTGGTGGGCGTGTTAAAGAAACACAAGAAAGCAATTGCTTGGAAGATAGTAGACATAAAAGGCATAAATCCATCTGTTTGCACTCACAAAATTCTTATGACGGATGAGCACAAACCTACTGCTTTACCGCAAAGAAGACTCAATCCGAATATGAAAGAAGTGGTGAGGGCTGAGATTATCAAACTTCTCGATGCAGGCATCATCTATCCGATATCAGATAGTAAATGGGTAAGCCCCCTACAAGTAGTCCTGAAGAAAGGGGGGATGACTGTGGTCACTAACGACAAGAACGAGTTAATTCCAACTCGAACAACCACCGAGTGGAGAGTGTGCATTGACTACAGAAAACTGAATGATGCCACTCGAAATGATCACTTTCCCCTACCATTCATTGATTAGATGCTTGAGCGGCTAGCAGGACATGCCTATTACTGCTTTTTAGATGGGTTCTCTGGCTATTTCCAAATCCCCATTGCTCCAGAAGATCAGGAGAAAACCACATTCACCTGTCCCTACGGCACATTTGCCTATCGCCGTATGCCTTTCGGGCTATGCAATACCCCAGCTACCATTCAGAGATGCATGATGGTAATCTTCGCGGACATGGTAGAAGATTTTATGGAAGTGTTCATGGATGACTTCTCTTTTTTCGATGATTCATTCGAAGTCTGTCTCAAGAATTTAGAACGAGTACTCATTCGATGTGAAGAGACTAACCTTGTGATAAACGTCTAAAAGTATGTATTTTACATGTATTTGTTGTGTATTATTTTCATATTTTATTGTTGAATCTACGCCCTTTTCGGTCTAAATTGCTTTATTTTTGTATTTCAGGCCAGCCAGAAGCCCTGGGACTCGACGACGAGATGGGGAGCGATTTCGACACCAAAACAGCGTTTTCGAGACGGGATACTGTAGCACGGCACAGTAGAATTCACTGTAGCAGTTACTGTAGCTCATCGCGGACTTCTCGGCAGAAAAGTAGAAATCCCGAGGGGTCAGCATACCGGCTATATGCTGACCCGTTTACCCATCGCGATTTGGGGTTTTAAGGGCGATCTAGGTCATTTTGAAGAAGACTTTTGCATCTTCTTGGAGAGAGCTTTTGGGGGAAAAGAAGGCTAGGGTTTGGGCATCATTTCTACACCATTTTGGAGGGCAAAAGAAGAGGAAATTCGGGTTTTCTTAGGAGAGGAGAGCAAGATCTAGGACGATCTACTTCAAAAGCTTCATTGTTTGGAGGTTGAAGACAACGGGAAGCCACCCCTTCGAGTGGCGTCTTCGGAAGGTTTTCTCCGGGGATTCAAGCGGCATTCGGCCTTCACCATTTGAGGGAGTGTTCCTCATGTTTATTTTAGTTATTTGCATGGTTTGTGTGGTGGACTTATTGAACATGAACAACTAAACCCCAAGGTCACCGGATGTAGGTGAACCTTGGGGGCAAAACTTGTGATGTTTTGGATTATTTGAGCTATTTATTGTATGATTGGCTTGTTGTGATCCTTGTTTGGTATTCTTAATCGTTTTGGTACATGTGCTTAATTGTTGTATCAAATGCTCGGTAGAACTTTGTAGCATGACCATTGCCTTAGTGCTAGACTCTACCAAACTTGGAAGGGATTATTGTATAAATACGCCGTGATCATCGGGTATTTGTACCCCTCCATTTCTAGGGTTGAAAACTAACTAGTGTTTCCACCCTAACTTGAGGAAACCATCATTCGCCTTGCAACCGTGTGAGAGGTTGAGTGGAAGAAATTCTTTATTCAACTCTTGTACCGGGTTAGGGGTCAATTGCCGTGACCATCAGGTTGACCTAAGCTTAGGTTTTCTCGGTCCAACTAGCCACATACTTAATTTCTCAAATATCCTACTCATTTGAGTAGCCCCCTTGGGGATCCTCATCCGTGACCGTTTTCCATCCCTGAGCATCTCCCGAGTTTTGATTCAATCGTATTTATTAAGAAAATTTCTCTTGTTGCTATTTGTTTTCTTTCTTAGCTATTCTCTTAAAAATGGAATCGGTGAGCTAAACAACAAGTGAAAAGTGAGTAAGGTAGCTCCTCGGGCCCCTTGGGAATACGACCCACTCGTGCGTGCACGAGTGGTTTATTACTTGATGACCCCGTGCGCTTGCGGGTGTTGACACTCTGTGTCGATCACCTTGTACTAAGTTGGGAGAAATGCCATTTCATGGTCCAAGAGGGAGTAGTTTTGGGTTATAAAATTTCGAAGGAAGGGATAGAGGCAGACAAAGCAAAAATTTCCACCATAGAAAAGCTACCACCTCCAAATTCAGTGAAAGCCATTAGAAGCTTTTAGGGCATGCAGGATTCTATAGAAGATTCATCAAGGATTTCTAAAAAATTGCTAGGCCATTGACAAAGTTGTTGGAAAAGGATGTCCTGTTTGAATTCAACAACGAGTGCATGCAAGCTTTTATTACACTAAAAGAGAAGTTGATCCAAGCACCAGTGATGGTAGCCCCAGATTGGAACTCTCCATTTGAACTCATGTGTGATGCAAGTGATTTTGCAGTGGGCGCAGTTCTGGGCCAGCGGCATGACAAGCATTTCCATCCTATTTGTTATGCAAGCAAAACTTTGACAGGAGCCCAAGAGAACTACACTACAACTGAAAAGAGCTCCTTGCTGTGGTATTCGCCTTTGACAAATTCAGGTAATATTTGGTTCTTTCTAAAGTAGTGGTGTATACGGATCACTCGGCGTTGCGATACCTACTTAGCAAGTCAGATGCTAAACCACGATTGATCAGATGGGTCTTGTTGCTTCAAGAGTTTGATCTTGAGATCAAGGATAAGGGAGGAGCAGAGAACCTTGCGGCAGACCATTTGTCCGGTTTAGAGAACGCTGTTACAGAGGCTCTGAGAGAAAAGGAGATTAACGACACATTCCCTGAAGAACACTTGTACAAGCATTCACGTGGTGGAAAAGCGTGAACCACCCCGGGTTTGCTGATCTTGCCAACTACTTAGCTGGGTGGGGTCATCCCAAAGTGGTTCACATATCAGCAACGAAAAAATTCTTTGCGAGATCTTAAACACTACATGTGGGAGGACCCTTACTTATTCGAGTTTGCTCCGACCAGGTTGCTCGGAGATGTGTGTCTAGGACGGAATGCCTAGGTATTCGGAACACACGTTACTCGGGACCCACTGAGGACATTACAACGTAAACAGAACAGCCTAAAAAAAATTCATGACGCGGGGTTCTATTGGCCCTCATTATTTCAAGATACCCGAAAATTCATACAATCTTGTGACAGATGTCGCCGAGTAGGAAAATGTCTCGCCGTGATGAGATGCCCCAAAACTGGAATCAAGCTTGTGAAGTCTTTGATGTGTGGGGAATTGATTTTATGGGGCCCTTCCCGAGCTCCCACGGGTATAAGTTCATACTCGTAGCGATTGATTACGTATCCAAATAGGTAGAAGCTCAAGCCTTACGGACAAGTGACGCAAGGCCGGTGGTAAATTCCTCGAAGAAATTGTTCACCGGATTCGGTGCTCAAAGAGCAATCATCGGTGATAGAGGCACTCATTTCTGCAATGCCCAATTTGAAAAAAATTATGAAGCGCTATGGTGTTTCCCACAAGATGGCAACACCATACCACCCGCCAACTAGTGGGTAAGTAGAAGTGTCCAACAGAGATTTAAAGCGAATTATGGAGAAAACAGTATCTCAGAAACGAAGGGATTGGGCAGAACATCTTGATGATGCTCTTTGAGCATACAGGGTTGCTTACAAGACCCCTATAGGAACCACCCCATATACGCTGGTCTATGGGAAAGCCTGCCACTTACCAGTTGAACTTGAACATAAAGCCTACTGGGTGATTAAGTTTTTAAATCTTGACTCTACCCTTGCAGGTAACAAGAGGAAGCTCCAACTGAATGAACTTGACGAATGGCGCTCCATGGCCTACGAGAACTCGAAACTTTACAAAGAAAGAGTAAAAGAGTACCATGACCGACATGTCAAGCAACCGAAAAATTTTCATGTAGGAGATCAAGTGTTTCTTTTCAACTCTAGGTTGAAATTATTTCCAGAGAAACTCAAATCACGCTGGTCAGGTCCATACAATGTTACTCAAGTCTTTCCCCATGGTACAGTGGAGGTAAGCTGTCACGCCCCGACCCTCGGGTCCCCACTCATGACACTACCGCCACGACAACCCAGGGGAGGTCAGGCACCTACCTCAACCCTAGATCGCTGCAAGGGTAACCTGTTACCTGTACAATATTAACATCACAACAATAATACTCTAATCTGAGGTATTCAACCACAACCCGGTACAAGATCAACATACTCACACCAGGTACATATATATCCCTGAACATCACAACATCAATGATCATGAACACAATTATAGTCTCCCCAAACACTGGGTGTAAAGCTCATACAACCTAAGGTTCTAACTGAACCAATCAAGATTATCCAAGACCAAAATGGAAATACGAAAACATAGGTCCTAGGGGACCCATCTTATGTATGACAACAATGTTTATGAATCATACACTACTTAAAGGTAATTGCAAAAATAAATCTGCCAAGCACATCATGTCTCACGCTCTACTGCCGTGCTAACACCTAAAAAGAAGAGAAGAAGGATGGGTGAGTAACTAAGTTACTCAGTGAGGGGTTGAACATGGAGCTATAACTCATACAAGTGTAACAAATGATATGCCGAAAACATATGTAAATCTTTAGCAACCAACAACTTACAAAATGTTTTAAGTACACATTTCAATATAAGAAGCTTTCCAACTCTCTCAAAGAAAAGGATCAATAAAACTCTGAAAATTATTTATAAAGAGATTCAATACTGAAAATTCAAGTTAAGAATACTAGTTAAAAGATCAAACCCATTGAATCAAGGATTTATAGTGCAACACATGCGGAAATCCTCTATCGATAGCATCATCAATAGCCTATGAAAATCCTCCATCACTAACCATGGCCATGGCTAGGTCAGGAGCCACCAAGATGCGCGTATTTCGGCGTTGGCCGCTGGGAATCCCGTGTGGTGACTCCGGGAACCCAACACAGCACCTTTAGGTTCTCTACGCGCCTCCTGTAAGGGCTAGTCAGCCAAAAACCCCATACCACCCGAACTTGGTCGGTCCGTGGAGACTCGCTTCTACAGTAGACGGGGATCCCCACAATGTCACCATCGAAACATTTGGGATATCCATTACGACCGTAGGCTCATCATGAACACATCACGATAATAATATGAACACATCAATATAATATCATAAATCTCGTCAAGAGATCACAAATTCTCATAGATACAACTCTCAATTCGAAAGTGAATTCTTGGGTAAACATCGGCAATGATATTGGATTCATCAAGAAAATCATCATAAAATTATTCTTTGAAAACACATTTCAAATACAACATCATCACAAAGAATAACCTTTCAAATAGAGTTTCATCACCAATAAATCCATTTTGATTCTCTTAGGCCCTTTCTTGGGTCCTTATGTCAAGAACATTAACCCTTTGACATTACTTTGAAAATATGCATTTAAAGACATAAGGATTTCATCCCTTAAGAATAATAAAAGATCATTGATCATAATTGAAAAAGTATATCAAATCATGAACCATAAGTATAAATGATCAACAACCTTTATCAAAAGTACATCGGATCATAAATCAAGAAGTATATATGATTAATATCTTCAATCAAGAAAGAAACCAAAACATAAATCATCATTATTCAAAGTTTCATGAAAACATCTCAAGAAACTTTGAAACATGAAATTCACCATTCAAGAATGTATATAATTATGTATTCAAACAAGCATGACCATAGCTCATGAATTAAACAATTTCCCACTCACAAACTTGGTGAGATCGAACTTCTTGGATCACTCGCCTACTTGATCTTTACCTTTGCCTTTAGATCCACCTTCTTGAAGCCATTAACCATCCAAGAAAAACAAGAATCAATCGCATAACCCAAACAATAAACAAAAGAGGAAAGAATGATCCAAATTTAGATCTCATGGCTTCTAGATTCAAGAATTAATAATAATGGTATCATCAAATCCTCAAGACAACAATAAAACCAAGAAAATCCTAATTGGGTTCGGATCTAAAAGAATTAAGGGTTTAGAGATGAAGGATCTCCTTCATTCTTCACCAAAACATGAGATCAAGACTCCTAAACCATCCAAACATTAGATCTATGGCTTAAATCCAATTAAACATTAAATCCATACTAGATCCACTCTAATTCTTCATGGATCTATAGAGAATTGAATAAAAGAACAAGAAATTGAAGAAGAGAAGAAAACCCACCTTAAATCTTGTTAGAACTAGAGGAGAATCATCACCAATGGAGGAGAGGGGGGAGATCAACACCTTTTTTCTTTCTTGTTTCTTGGAGCTCAAGAATGAAGATCTAATAGAGGGGAGAATGAGGATTCAAGATGGGGAGAAAAAGAGAGCGAAATAGGGTCTTATGAAGGCCCTTTGAGTTTCAAATCGGTATATATAGGCCCCAAAGTGCGGGAGGGCTCGCGGGCTCCCTTGCGGGCGCAAGGGAGGATGCGAGGCCTCAACCTGGAAGCCATGCGGCCTCTCATGCGCCCGCATGGGAGTCCACATGGTCTTCTGGCCAGTGGTCCTTGCGGGCACACAAAGTGCCCCCAAGGTCTCTTCCTTGCTTACACCATTTAAAACATTTTTCCCCCATCTTTTAACCTCTGAAAAAGGCCTTAACTAAGATTCCAACAAAAATCAAACTCGATAAAAACTTAAACACACAACTTCTACACAAGAAACAAAGCACAAGAGAAGCGAAAAAAAAAGTCAAACTTCTACATAAGCCACCCCGAGAAAGGTACTTTTAAGGTGAATGGACAACGATTGAAATTATACTTAAATAGCAACACTCCAAAGGCACCCGGGGGCCACCTCAAACTCTTTGAGCCCCCGTGAGGTAAGAAAAAGGTATGTCAGGCTCGTGACGTAAAACAAGCGCTTCTTGGGAGGCGACCCAAGCATTCAAGGGTCTTTAATTTCATTTTTTGTATTCTAGGTCTTAGTTTCTTTTTGTCCTATCATATTTTACTTATGTTTTTGTCCAGTTATGTTCATGCTCTCATTGCTCCGTATCATGGGGTAATCATTTCACTTCTTGAGGAACGCATCCTTTTTCGTTTAATTCATGCATTAGATTTAAGTCTTGAGCCTTTTAACTATCTTTGGAGATGTATTTAGGACAACCGGGGCATGTTTTTGGGAGTTTTCAAGCTTGGTTTAGCTCATACGGCCTCCATACACCCATATAGAGGCCGTCTGCACACAAGAGCCCCAAAAACCCGAGAGTTTTGCCTTGGGCATACAACCCCATACTGGGCTGTATGGGGGCCATCTGCCCCAACCCGAGGCCTTGACCTAGACCATACCGTATGGGGGCCATATGACATGGGCCCCCCTTTTATTTCTTCTTCTTCTTTCTCCTTCTCTTTTCACCTCTTCTCCCCCTTGTTTCACCCGAGCCTCTTCCTCTCTTTCCAGCCCATTTATTGGCCTAATCTTCTAAAATTTTCTCCTAAAACTTCTCCTCACACATTAGAGACTTGGATCTAGTATTTTTGTTCAAGTTTCACTATAGTTTTCTCAAGATCTCAAAGGTACACTTTTAGATGCACTAGTTTTTCTTCTCTTATTTTCTTTGCATTCTTTGGGCTTTTGTTTGAAATCTTTCAAGTACTTTTTGTGGAATGATTGTTATGTATGTGTGAACGAGTTTGTAATTGAATGTTTGTACAAATTTTTTCGATCTAAGTTTATGGGGAAACTCTTGCCGCATGAATAGTGACCATACGGCCCCATGAAGGCCGTATGGCTCTCTTAAATTGATTTTTCCCCATTTGTTTAACATGCTTTGCCCTATTTTTCATTGTGTTTCCATCTTGAAGTTGTGGAATGATGATATCCCCATCTTGCTTTTCAGGGCATGACGTGCATTTTGAGTACTCTCCCCCACTCAATAGAAGCTGGACTCACCTTACTTTTTGTTGGGACACATCCCGCCGCACTCACCAGATAATCAAGGGAGTTCATTTCTTTTTCCACCCTACCTTTTTCTTTGCCTATCTCCTCATGTTATTCATGTTTAGTGTACACTGGGGACAATGAACAACACTAGGTGTGGGGATGGGTACATTTCATGTAGTAGGGTCATTCTTTACATGCAAGTGTTACTTATGATAGCTATGATCATCTTGATGAGCGCATTTCATATATATATATATATATATATATATATATATATATATTACATGCTTTACCTTCATCATTATTGAATATTTTGGCTATAATTCTCCAAGTACGGTGCTATTTGAGGTATTCGTTGTTCGTCATGCAGATATCAAAGTCCTGAAGTAAGAAGAAGCGTTTTTGGAACAATTTTAGAAGCTAAAGGACTTAGAAGAAACCTCATCAAGCTCAGCACGGCTTGAGCACGCCCGTGCTGTTTCCCGTGCAAAGTGCAGGAAAGTTCAACCAAAATTCAGCACAGCCTGAGTCCGCTGAGCACGGGTGTGAAAACCTCAGCACGGTCGAAGCACGCCCGTGCTGCTTCCCGTGAAAATTACAGGAGAATGCAGCCACAGATCAACACAGCCAGAGTTCGCTGAGCACGGTCGTGAAAACTGCAGCACGGTCTAAGCACGCCCGTGCTGTTCCACGTGCAGATTACAGGTTTGTGAGTTTTCTGAAGAGTTATTTGGCCGTAATCTACACGGCTTGAAGCACGGTTTCAGCACGCCCGTGCTCACATCGAGAAGACTTTAAAACCCTAGAAACTCAGTTTCTAAAGGGACTTTTGGTGGGCGAACTTTGGGGAGAAAGAAAGGGAGAGCTTTGGGGGTTCATCTTCCACTTCATCAAGGGAATGCCAAGCGTATGGTAGGCCGATCGGGAGGAGATTACACGACATTGTAGATCCTTCGACAACCTCAAGGATGCAAGAAATTAGGGAGTTTTCAATTCCTTGTCTTTTAATTTCTTTGGCATTGTGTTTGTTGGTTGTCATTATGAGGGGCTAAACTCTTAAGGGAGCCCCGGGGTTGGTTGTATGACGTTGCTGCTTGAACTTATTATCTTTACTTGCAGTATTTATGAATGTTTTGTTCCTTTCAATAAATCAAGGTTATTGGTTATCTTGTATGTGGTTTAGTGCTTGATGCTTGGTAGTTAGGTTCTCCTATCTAGGTTTGTGAATCATTATTGATTGTTGCAAGCTGCGGGAGTTCAACTTAGGGCTCGGCAGCGCTAGAAACCACATGCTTATAGCATAACTAGGTTTAGAACTGAAGACATCTCTGATAATTACTGAGAAAGACCGAGTTAGTGAACGTCGGAAACCCAACCCCGGGGCCCCATCTCCTCCATCGAGTCAAACCTAAATCTTCCCTTTGTGAATTTCCTATTCCCTTAACTTCCTCGAAGTTAATCCAAAGTCAATTCCTTCATCTTCTGTTTTGTCAGATATTAAGTAGGACGTTAGTATTAGAAGCTATACCAGTCCCTATGGATTCGACTACCCGACCCAAAGGGTACACTTTACTACTTGTGCGACCCGTGCACTTGCGGTTACGCAAGGGGCGTACCAAGTTTTTGGCGCCGTTGCCGGGGACTAGCAACTTCTATGAATACAGACAGTCTTAATACTCTAACCGTTTATTTTGCTTTTAATTCCATTTCTTGTGTTCTTATTTTACTTGTATTCTTTGTTTTTGTTCTTTTGTTTTTCCTTGTTTGTTCTTAAGCTGTTTATTATTCTCTTCTCTTTTTGCTTTGAGCTTAAAAATTCTTACCTGATCTGTTCCTTTTGGTTTTTGTGTAGGTGCAGTGTATGACCCGGGGGACTTCCTCCCATCTTGCGTCTCCAGATCCAGATATTGAGCGGACATTTCATCGGAGACAGCGACAGATTCACTTAAGAGAAACCGGGTCAGTGGAAGTGAGCATCGAAGTGGAACAAGAAGAAAACATGGCAGGAAATCAGAGGAGCATTTCAGATTATGTCCGGCCTAATTTGGAAGGATCTGGATCAAGCATTGTTCGGCCCCTAGTTGCGGCCAACAACTTCGAGCTGAAGCCCAATTTTATTCAAATGGTGCAACAGATGTGCCAATTTGATGGCTTCCAAGATGAGGACCCATACGCTCATCTTGCAACTTTCCTAGAAATCTGTGATACCTTCAAGGAGAACAATTTGTCCGAGGGTGCGGTTCGTCTTCGATTGTTCCCATTCTCTGTGCGAGGGAGGGCCAAGCAATGGCTAAGTTCCTTGCCAGCTGTTTTTTCCACCAGCCAAGATCACAAGCTGGGAACTGTTGGCCGAAAAGTTTCTGACCAGATATTTTCCACCAGCCAAGATCACCAAACTTAGAAGTGACATCTCTTCATTCCGGCAAGCCGAATCTGAAACACTGTATGATACCTGGGAGCGGTATAAGGAATTGTTGAGGAAGTGCCCGCAGCATGGAATAGTGGAATTGATGCAAATCCAGATATTCTACAATGGATTGAATGTGGCCACTAAACAAATGTTGGATGCCGTAGCAGGAGGCTCCTTGTGTAGCAAAAGACCCGATGAGGCACAGAATTTGATTGAAAACATGGCCTCCAATGGCTACCAGTGGAGTTCTGAGAGAAATAAGCCGGTGAAGACTGCCGGACTTTATGAGGTTGATGTGCTCACTACGTTGGCAGCACAAGTGGAAGCCATCTCTAAAAGATTGGACACAATGCAAATCCAATCTCCAGCACTGAATATGAATACCGATAGTTGGGCGAACCAAGCAGGGCCCAGTTGTTCTTCTGAGGGAGTTAGTGCCACCGAACAGGTGGATTTCATTGGTCAGAATCAGCGGTATACCAATAACCCCTACAGCAACACCTACAACCCAGGGTGGAGGAATCACCCTAATTTTTCTTGGAAAGACCAGAATCAGGGGCAACAGCTCCCCCCTCAGCAACAGCAGCAGCAGCAGACTCAGCCTCAATTTTCGAGGCCCCCACCACCAGAACAAAAGGGACCTTCTATTGAAGCTCTCCTCGTTCAATACATTCAAGCTAATGATGCCCGAATCACAGGGCATGAAGAGATGATGAGGAATCAGCAAGCCTCTTTACAGAATCTTGAGCGTCAGGTTGCACAGATCGCCAAGACGCTTGCTGAACAACCCCCGGGTGCACTACCTAGCAATACAGAAATTAATCCCCGGGAGTCCCTCAAGGCAGTCACTTTGAGAAGTGGCAGGGAACTGGAACCCTCAACTCCGCAAGCACAGCAAGAATCCCCATAAGAATTAGAGGTGGAAGTTCAGGATCAAGATTCAGGGGCAGTCTTGGGGAGAAAGGATAAGGGCAAGGGGAAAGATTTGGTTGCAGATTATAAGCCTACATTGCCTTATCTAGCAAAATTGAAGAAGGACCAACAGGAGGCACAGTTCAAGAAGTTTATGGAGATGTTTAAAACATTACACATCAATGTTCCATTCTTGGAAGCTCTCTCCCAGATGCCGAAGTATGCCAAGTTCCTCAAGGAATTATTGACTAATAAGAGGAAATTGGAAGCAGTTTCGACGGTCACCTTGAGTGAGGAATGTTCTGCCATCATCTCAAATAAAATTCCAACGAAGGAAAAATATCCGGGAAGTTTTATCATTCCGTGCACAATTGGAGGGATGATGGATGAAAAGGCCTTGGCTGACCTAGGAGCAAGTATCAACCTCATGCCATTAAAGATTTTTCAGAAGCAGGGGTTGGGGGAACTCAAGCCAACTCAAATGACGCTCCAACTTGCTTATCGCTCCACCCGCCAACCCTTGGGAATTGTTGAGGACATTTTAGTGAAAGTCGACAAATTCATATTCCCGGTCGACTTTGTTGTTCTGGATTTAGACGAACGGGCTGAGGTACCTTTAATTTTTGGGCGTCCATTCCTCGCTACTTCACAAGCCATCATTGATGTGAAGGATGGTCTCCTAACATTAAGAGTGAGGGATGAAGAAGTTGTTTTCAAGCTGAAGGAGGCTATGAGACACCCCATGGCATTTGATGATTCTTGCTACTTCTTAGACACTACTAATGACATTATTTGTGATTGTGTGCAGGAAATCTGGTGAAATGATCATCTTACTGATTTCCTAGGTGAGGAACCCCCAGATGAAGAGCTCATAGACCAAGAGGAAACCATCGCTGTTACACCCTCGAGCATTGGTCAATCAGAATTGAAGGCCAAAAGAATAAAAGGCAGGGGGTCCAAGGCCCAGACATGGTGGAAAAAGGTAGAGGAAAGGAAGAAACAACAAGCCTCTGCCCCGAAAGGCAATCCCACTAATGACCTCAGCTTTGGTGAGGCATTTCTGATAAATTCTTTTTGTCCTTTCATTGAATGTTGGTCTGTAGGGCACCAAGAGAAAAGGTATGTCTTTGAACCATCCTAAGATGAGGCTAGACCCGTCAAGCTAGTGACGTTAAAAGAGCGCTTATCGGGAGGCAACCCGATTTATTTCATTTCTTTGTTAAGTTCCTTATAGTGGTTGTTGTTTTGTGTTTTTGTGTTTTCGGTTTGGTTTTGTTTCAAATCCGTCGTGTTTTTCTGCATAAGGGAAGGTTCCAGGCCCAACACGGGCATAACACCCCCGTGCTGATGGGGGTGCAATTCACAGGTTTTCCAAGTTTGATTATTTCCAATCAGCACGGGGAGAAGCACGGCCGTGCTGAATTCCTGAGCACGCTGCCCGTGCACGCGTCACGGACGTGCCGCGTTCTTCATTTTTCGTTGAATTTACTTAAGCACGGGCACAGCACGGCCGTGCTGAGGCCGTGCTCAGCGCGACGGTCCCTTTTCTTGCGATTTTCTCCTTTTTAAACACGCCGTTCTTTCTTCCTTTCTTCTTACCGGCGACTTTCTTCCTTTGTGCTTCCATTTTCTTGCGTTTTTCGCGAGTTCTCTGGTGGTTGTCGTGGTTTCTCGGAGTTTTATCGCTTCTACTCCTTCATCATCACTTTTGGTAAGTCGACGAACCCTAGATTTGTGTTTTAATTCTAAATCTTTGACTATATGCCATTAGGCTTCATGAAAACATCTGAATTCATCTTTAGAGTCATCTAGGATGCTTTTAATTGAGTTTAAATGAATTTGTTCCATCGATTTTTGAGTTAGAGTCCGTCGGAGCCGAAGCTGTATTTTAGCAGCACGGCCGTGTTCACTAAAGCACGGCCGTGCTTTGATTTGAGATCTGGAATCACTCGGCAGCACGGGCGTGCCTGTTCAGCACGCCCGTGCTCATCGGAAACCCTATTTTTTTTTAATTACATGGGCGTGCAGATTTGAAGCACGCCCGTGTTTCACTGTTGATCTTAACTGTTTATTATTTTTTTTCTCGACAGATCATGCCGAGGAAGGCTACTGCATCTGGCCCTTCTTCGAAGAGGGCTACAGGGGAGTCGTCGACCCCAGCCGCTCCCCCTGTGCTAGCCCTCGGTACTCCTATCCACCAGGAGCGCCACGACCATTTGAGCGCGAAGCGGTTTGGCGAGATGCGGGCTATCGATTGGGAGGCCCTCCGTGAGGTGGGCTTGGAGGAAGATGTGCGCCGCTACCTTGGCGGGGGCGCCTGGACGAGATTGTTTTCTATCACCGACCCCGCCTACCGGGAGCTGTCTTTGGAGGTCCTTGCGACCTTCGAGCTATCACGGGGCCCAGTCAGCTACCACCGCGCCGGCACAGTACAGTTCCAGGCACTCGGCGAGCTATATCGTATGAGTCTGACAAAGTTTTTTGCCAGACTGGGCTTGTACGATGAGGAGTTCACCAGGACTCCAGAGTATGACGCCCTCCTCGTAGCCCGACCACCTGGCGAGTCACAGGAGGCTTGCTGGCAACGACTAAGCACGGACCGGGAGTACAACCCTCGCCGGTCCAAGGCCTCATCTCTTCGTCTCCCAGCCCTCAGGTACATTCACTTTATCCTCAGTCACTCGATCACAGGGCGGGGAGACAGCACAGGAGTCGTCAGTCGCCGCGACTTCGATTTCCTGCTGAGTATGCTGGATGGATTCCAGATGCACCTCGGCTACGAGGTGGCTGCAGCGTCCAGCATCAGGGACAGGACTCCCGAGTCGGCGCCATTTTCTGCGGATCCTACATCACACGGCTGATTCGGGGGATGGGACTCCAGGCGGGCACACGTGCGATGCGGATGGTAGGTGGCGTACTTCCCGTCTCCGTGGACACGCTCCGGGCGATTGGGATGCTGCGATCCACGTCCACCTCCCAGGGCACCAGACATCAGGCCCCCCTGCTGCCAGCGTCCCTGACTCTCCTTCTGATGCTGCCGGCCCATCGTCTACTCGCACCCCACGCACTCGCGCTTCCACCCACACTCAAGACTCTCCTCCAGCGGGCTCTCCTTGTTTCCGGCGATGGATGATCAGGAGCATGCAGCGGTTGGCCTCTCACCTCGACGTCACCCTGTCTCCACCTCCTCGTCGTGCCGCTGGACCCTCTACGTCCCGGAGTGTCGGCGTCGACACCACCGACCTTCCATCGGAGTCGGACTCCGATTCTGAGAGCGCCGGGTTTTGATGTTTTATTTTGTTGTTTCTGTTCTGTTTTGTGTTCGTTGTTTTTACTTTTGTTGTCTCTTGTTTTTCTTGAGTCAGTTAGCAAGGGGAGTCCCCTACTAAACTGATCTCTTTTTAGTGTGATTTTTGTCTTTCTGTTTACTTTCTGTCTCTAATGCTTGCATGTGTATCTCAGGATTTATTGACTGTCTTTCTTGCTGGTTGTCTCAAACGACTCCTCTCTAATTTACGATCAACACCCGCCCTTGTGTGCCATCGAATTTTTCTTCGGCACCTCTCCCTTCACTTGGTGAAAATTCCCAACCCTCACTTTTACTTGCAATTATTTTCTTTGCTTTGCATGATTACAACTTTAAACATTGAGGATAATGTTTCATTCAAGTGTGGGGGAGGGTTGTGTATTTGTCTCCTAGATGTTGTGCATGACTTAGGACTATCTATGAAAATTGTTTTGGTTGAGAATTGCTAAGCTAAGAGTTTTTGGGTATACTAGTGCACTTTTGTTGAACTTAAAGTTTTATTTTGCTCTTACTTTGGAAACCCAAATGCTAACACTTAGCCTTCTGTTGTGTTGTTACTCTGTTAGAGGAAGGGCTAGTTTATAAGGCTGAAAAATTAGAAGTTGACTCCAAACTCCAAATTAATAAAAGCTAGAATTTTGTGACAAGTCGGATTCCATTTTGGATGCCCTGTCAATTTTTATGTGAAAGATGGTAGAAAGAGCTATCACTTTAGAAAAAGCGAAAGCCGCACTTGAGTAGTCGGATTTTAGGCATCACAAATGTCATTTTTGATGACCTACCAAGTGAAATGGCTACCTCTATGGTGTATGAAGCTACTACCCAATTTAGGAGTCAATAGTGAAAATATTGAGAAGAAAGAGCTTGTACTAGCCCCCTCAAGAACAGTTTTGACATGCTCCAGGAGGCGACACACACGCACTGTAGTATGGAGTAAGAGTAAAATCTTTCACAAGCCTTCAATTGACTAAGTCACTAGTTCTCAGAAACTCCTTAAAGCTTCGGTAACTCTTTTAATTTGTTGAGATCAGAGGTCATGCACTCATCACTTTATTAGGGGAATAAGGTTGCTTGAGGACAAGCAACAATTCAAGTTTGGGGGTATTTGATGAGCGCATTTCATATATATATATTACATGCTTTACCTTCATCATTATTGAATATTTTGGCTATAATTCTCCAAGTACGGTGCTATTTGAGGTATTCGTTGTTCGTCATGCAGATATCAAAGTCCTGCAGTAAGAAGAAGCGTTTTTGGAACAATTTTAGAAGCTAAAGGACTTAGAAGAAACCTCATCAAGCTCAGCACGGCTTGAGCACGCCCGTGCTGTTTCCCGTGCAAAGTGCAGGAAAGTTCAACCAAAACTCAGCACAGCCTGAGTCCGCTGAGCACGGGTGTGAAAACCTCAGCACGGTCAAAGCACGCCCGTGCTGCTTCCCGTGAAAATTACAGGAGAATGCAGCCACAGATCAGCACAGCCAGAGTTCACTGAGCACGGTCGTGAAAACTGCAGCACGGTCTAAGCACGCCCGTGCTGTTCCCTGTGCAGATTACAGGTTTGTGAGTTTTCTGAAGAGTTATTTGGCCGTAATCTGCACGGCTTGAAACACGGTTTCAGCACGCCCGTGCTCACATCGAGAAGACTTTAAAACCCTAGAAACTCAGTTTCTAAAGGGACTTTTGGTGGGCGAACTTTGGGGAGAAAGAAACGGAGAGCTTTGGGGGTTCATCTTCCACTTCATCAAGGGAATGCCAAGCGTATGGTAGGCCGATCGGGAGGAGATTACACGACATTGTAGATCCTTCGACAACCTCAAGGATGCAAGAAATTAGGGAGTTTTCAATTCCTTGTCTTTTAATTTCTTTGGCATTGTGTTTGTTGGTTGTCATTATGAGGGGCTAAACTCTTAAGGGAGCCCCGGGGTTGGTTGTATGACGTTGGAGCTTGAACTTATTATCTTTACTTGCAGTATTTATGAATGTTTTGTTCCTTTCAATAAATCAAGGTTATTGGTTATCTTGTATGTGGTTTAGTGCTTGATGCTTGGTAGTTAGGTTCTCTTATCTAGGTTTGTGAATCATTATTGATTGTTGCAAGCTGCGGGAGTTCAACTTAGGGCTCGGCAGCGCTAGAAACCACATGATTATAGCATAACTAGGTTTAGAACTGAAGACATCTCTGATAATTACTGAGAAAGACCGAGTTAGTGAACGTCGGAAACCCAACCCCGGGGCCCCATCTCCTCCATCGAGTCAAACCTAAATCTTCCCTTGGTGAATTTCCTATTCTCTTAACTTCCTCGAAGTTAATCCAAAGTCAATTCCTTCATCTTCTGTTTTGTCAGATATTAAGTAGGACGTTAGTATTAGAAGCTATACCAGTTCCTGTGGATTCGACTACCCGACCCAAAGGGTACACTTTACTACTTGTGCGACCCGTGCACTTGCGGTTACGCAAGGGGCGTACCAGTAATCATCGTGTGTCGGGTGAATGGACCACTAGACTGATCTAGGGTAAGGAGGGCGAGAGGAGGTTGACACACTCAAGGAGCACTCTAGACGGAACAGAACTATCTTTATTTGGTTTCTGTTGATACAACTCAATATTTTGAATTCTTTTCACTCTGTGCTTGTGAGATCCTCTACTTTTGAGCTTGAGGTTTTACATTTAGTAACTTGTCATCTTTCCCTTAGTCTCTATGTTTTGTTTGCTTGAGGACAAGCAAACGCTTAGGTGTGGGGATATTATGATAAGTGTCTAAATGTAAGTATTTTCATATATGTATTTCATACAACTAGCATCTAGTTTATTAAGAATTTATGCCCTTTTTACACTTAATTGAGTGCTATTTGATTTGTAGGGTATAAGGAAGCCATGGAGAACACGAGTATATAATGTTGGGCGAAAAGAAGAAGAAAGCGGTCCATGTGCACTGTAGTAGTGAACTTGTTTCATGTTACTATCCAGAGAACTGTGCAGGTAGTATGCAGGCTGTATGCAGACCTTATGGAGGCTGTATGCAGGTCGTATGGATCGCGAAGTAATGGACCTAGTGTCCTATACGACACCCATACGGCCCATATACGGGGTCATATGGTTCCTGGGTATAAAAGGGCATTTTTAGGGCTTTCTTTGGGGAGCAAATTTGGGGATTTTTCTGGGGATCAATTGGAGAGCAATCCGAGGTAAAGAAGGAGAGCAGCCATCACCGGAAAGGAGATCAAGGATCCAAGGAGCGTGGAAGCGTTCATCGACCTAGGCTTCATCTTCTTCATCACCACATCATCTAGGGAGTTTTGGTTATGAGTTTGCTTTGTGTTTTGCTCAATCTTGTTGTTTATTTCTTGGTGTTAGTGAACCTTTGGGGGAATTTATCATGTATTTTGGATGATTATGTTTTATTGAATTGCTTGGGTTGTTTGAGATTTAATCCTTTGTTCTTCATGCTTAGAATCACTCCAAGGAGAAATCCATGGTTCTTTTAGAAGTTGTGCATGTAGATGTGACCTGCTCACATGTAGTAGATCATGAATGGATTACTAGGGGATTCTTGTATCAATACACCAAGAGATTGGGTATTGGTAGCCCTCTGTATCTCAAGAGTAAACTTAAGAGAAATTGGGGTTTTGGGAGAGATCCCTATTAGCATTGGTACGGGATTAGGGTTCAATCGCCGAGAAATTGGGGTTGTGCTATTTTAGAAATCCTTCGGTCTCAATCACCCTACAATCGTTTGTTCTTCATCCATATACCATGATAATCCCACCAAGGGGATCCACACCCATAGGCCTTCACATTACATTGATCTCCCCATTTGCTTATTGTTTACTTTTTCGCACTTGTCTTTATTTTCGTGTTTAGTTTCAAGACCTTTCACTCAAGATTTCAGGTTAGATAATAGGCAGCGTAAGAGTAATAGGAGATCCTTAGCCCCGAGGAATACGATAATCGTGTCTTCAAACGAGGTATTACTTGACGATCCCGTATACTTGCGGGTCATCCATCATCCGCCTAACGTAGACTGCCCAAAAATCTTTCAGAATGATGTACATGCTGGCCAGGCATAATAGCCACCCAACTTACTCAATTACAGATCTACATATACGTATTCATTCTTTTCCTGGAAGAGGAATACTGACATAGACTCATTTTTCAAACATTTTTTTTTTCGAGTCCGCCTAATGTAGACTGCCCAAAAATCTTTCAGAAGGATGCACATGCTGGCCAAGCACAAGAGCCACCCAACTTACTCGATTATAGATCTATAGATACGTATTCATGCTTTTACTGGCAAAGGAATACTGACATAGACTCATTTTTCAATCAAAAAATTTTTTTTTTTAAGAAAATATATACATCCTATCTCATGTCGCCTGAGCAATCACCTGCTAAAAACTTCACTTAGGGTTAAAGCAAAACCAAGAGACTCACAAGTATGACCATTGAAAGTAGAATTTAACATCCTAACAGAATATCAATAAGATGGGTTAGAGTGTCAAAAGTGGAAGTTATAGTGAGCAGGCATAAATGTGCACTAAAGATGAAACAAAAATACATTCAAGCACATGTAGAGTACAACTCACTACTATCATTCTACCAAGCTAGGAAATCCTTAACAATAAGATTATAGCTATCATGGGTGAGTCAAGCATGCATTAAAGTAAAATACTCCATCCCCACACCTAAAGCTTGGTACGCCCCTTGCGTATCTCAAGTGCACTGGTCGTACAACTAATAAAGTGTACCCGTAGGGTCGGGTAGTCGAATCCAGAGGGACTGGTGTAGCTTCTAATACTAACGGTTTGCTCAATATCTAACCAAACAAAGAAGGATGGGTTGTAACTCTAGGTTGAATTTAAGGAGATTGAGGGAGAGAATTGCACTCAGGGGAATGTAAGGATTGACTCGACGGAGGAGATGGGGCCCCGGGGTTGGATTTCTGACGTTCACTAACTCGGTTTTTCTCAGTATTTATCAGAGATGTCTTCACTTCTAAATCTGGTTATGCTATAAGAATGAAGCTTACAGTGCTGATGAAACCTAGGTTGAAATCTTACTGCTTGCAACAATCAATAATTATTCACAAGCCTAAATAAGAAAACCAAACTTCCAGGCATTCAAACATTAAACAACACACAAGATAGCCAATAATTAAGATCTATTGCAAAGAACAAGACATTCATAAATACTGCAAGTAAAAACAATGAGTTCAAGCTACAACGTCATACAAACAATCCCGGGGCTCCTTTAAGAGTTTAGCCCCTCATGACATTAAACAACAAGGAAATTGCAAAAGAAATTAAAATACAAGAAGTTGAAAACTCCCTAATTTCTTGCATCCTTGTGGTTGTCAGAGGCTCTACAATGTCGTGGAATCTCCTCCCGATCGGCCTACCATAAGCGCAACATTCCCTTGGTTAAGATGAGGATGGCGCCCCAAAGTTCTCCCCTTCTTCTTCTCCTAGTTTGCCCAGCCAAAAAGTCCCCCAAAACCTCAGTTTCTAGGGTTTTTAATGTTTTAACGATGTAAGCACGGGCGTGTTGAAGCCATGCTTCAAGCCGTGCAGATTACGGCCAAATAAAACTCTTGAAACTCACATTCCTGTAATCTGCACGGGGTAAAGCACGGGCGTGCTTAGGCCGTGCTGATGAGTTGCACGACCATGCTCAGCGAACTCAAGCTGTGCTGACTTTGGCTGAATTCTCCTGCAATCTGCACGGGGTACAACACGGGCATGCTTAGGCCGTGTTGAGCTTGATGCGGTTTCCTCTAAGTCTTTTAGCTTCTAAAATCGTTCCAAAACACTTCTTATTGCTTCAGGACTTTGATATCTGCATGAAAAACTAAGAATACCTCAAATAGCACCACACATGGAGAATTAAAACCAATAAATTCGACAATTATGAGAGTAAGATATAAAACATATATATATATGAAATGCACTCATCAAATACCCCCAAACTTGAATTGTTGCTTGTCCTCAAGCAACCTTAATTCCCTAATAAAATGATGAGTGCATGACCTCTTATCTCAACCAATTTAGAGAGTTACGGAAGCTTAAGGAGCCTCTAAGAACTAGTGTCTTAGTCAATTGAAAGCTTATGAGAAATTTTACTCTTACTCCGTACTGCCGTGTGTGTGTGTCGCCTCACGAAGTATGTCAAAACTGTTCTCGAGGGGGGTTTAGTGCAAGCTATTACTTTTCATTTTTCCAACGTTGACTCCTAAACTGGTTAGTAGCTTCATACACCTTAGAGGCAGCCATTTCACTTGGTAGGTCATCAAAAATAACATTTGTGATGCCTAAGATCCGACTACTCAAGTGTGGCTTTCGCTTTTTCAAAAGTGATAGTTCTTTCTACCATCTTTCTCACAAAAATTGACAGGGCATCCAAAACGGAATCCGACTTGTCACAAATCTTTTCTTTTTCTCATTTTTTTTACATTTCTTCTAGTATTCTAGCTTTTATTATTTGAGTTTGGAGTCGACAACTAATTGTATCACAAACTTTACAGCTAGCCCTTCCGCTAACAAGTGACGATACAACAAAGGCTAAGTGTTCGGATTAGGGTTTCCAAAGTAAGAGCAAAATAAAACTTTAAGTTCAACAAAAGTGCACTAGTATGCTCAAAAACTCCTAGCTTAGCAATTCTCAACCAAAAATTTCATAGATCATCCTAAGTCATGCACCACATCTAAACATATTGAAACCAAGTACACAACCCTCCCCCACACTTGAATGAAACATTGTCCTCAATGTTAAAAGACATAGCATGCAAAGTGATAAACGTCTAAATATACGTATTTTATACGTACTTGTGTATATTTTCTGTTCTTTTTTTGTTAAGTTGTTATCTATTTTCTTGTTTAAAGTTGCTTTACTTGTGTTACAGGCCCGGAATAAGCAAAATAAGCTCAAGAACATATTTATGAAGAAATCGACATCAAATACGGCGTTTTTGGGCTTCATCACTGTAGCGCTACTGTAGCAGGATTACTGTAGCTAGATACTGTAGTAGTGTACTGTAGCACCCCCCGAGATAAAATTTCTGGGAAAGTTTATGGGTGCCTTACGGGCAACCTTACGCCCGTATGGACACACGAAATTTCCCTTTTTAAGGGGCATTAGGACATCTTGAAATGGGACTTTTGGCCACCATTCTCCACCATCATCTTCTAGGGTTTCAAGGCAAGTGGAGAGGGCAGATCGGAGGTGGAAATCAAGGGGAGAAGAGGTTTTGCTATCAAGGAGAAGATCTAGGAGCTTGCCGGCGCGGATCCGACAAGTTCTCATCACCACCTTCTAGTCTTCATTTTGAGGGAGTTTGCTTTGAGTTTTATCTTGTATTCTTTGTATTTCTTGCTTACTCCTTTGTTGATGATGAACTAGACTCCCAAGGTCGCCGGGCATCCGGTGAACCTTGGGATGAACTTGTTTTGTATGGATGCTTAGATTTACATTCATGGTATTTGGGTTGTTTTGTGGTTCTTGCTTGGTGTACTTTGATGTATTGGTATGCATGAGAACTCTGTGTATCGATTTCTAGGTTTTAGTAGGTTGCGTGACCATCGCCCTACTTTTAGACTCCCAAGCTTGGAAGGGATACATGTACAAATACGCCGTGACCATCGGGTATTTTGTACCCCTCCGGTATTAGGGTTGTGCCTAGTTTGTGCTTCAACCCTAATTTGAGAATCTCGTGCCTTTAATGCAATCGTAAGAGGATTTGGGGCCAACTGCCGTGACCATCGGGTTGGCCTACCTGACGATTCTCCCGGCAAAGAACCACCACTTCCTGTGTAATTCTAGCATCCTACTAGCTTTAGTAATCCCGAGGGGATCCTAACCCGGGACCTCACGCTTTCATTATTATTTGCTTCCTTAAATATACTCAAGTGGTGTGCCTGAGTCCATGTGTTTATAGTTATCTTTGTTAGTTTTCTTATCTTGTTCTAATTCTCTATCTTAGTTAGACTAGACAGTGCCGTCTAGGGGGAAGTAATAGCAGCTCTTGGGACCCCAGGGAATACGACCCTTTCACGCGTTGCGTGAGAGGTATTACTTGACGACCCGTGCGCTTGCGGACAATCGACCACAAAGCAAAGAAAAATATTGCAAGTAAAAGTGAAAGAGAGTTGGGGAATTTTCACCAATTTAAAGGAGAGGTGCCCAAGAATAAGTCCATGTCACACAAGGGTGTGTAATGATCACCATTTAGGAAGAGCCTTTTGATACAACCGGCAAGAGAGACGTTCAGACGTCCTGAGGTAATCATGCAAGCATTAGAGAGACAAAAAGAAAAATAAAAGGAACACACTAAAAAGAGATCAGTTTAGTAGGGGACTCCCCTTGCTAACTGACTCAAAGAGAACAAAAGATAACAAAAATAAAAGCAAAGTATAACAACAGAAAAGGAAAACAAAACAAAGACACGGAAAATCAAAACCCGGCGCTCTCAGAATCGGAGTCAGACTCCGATGGAAGGTCGGTGTTGTCGACTCCCACACTCCTGGAAGTAGATGGGTCAGCAACATAGGGAGGAGGGGGAGAGAGCGTGACGTCGAGACGGCGGGAGAGAGGCTGCATGCTCCGAACCATCCAGCGGCGGAAAGAATGGGAACCAGCTGGGGGAGGGTCTAGGATGTGGGTGGAGGCGCGAGCGCGTGGGGTGCGAGGAGATAATGGTCCGGCGGCAGTAGGAGGGGAATCAGGGACGCTAGCAGCAGGGGAAGCCTGGTACCTAGGACCCTGGGAGGTGGATGTGGATCGAAACATCCCTATCGCGCGCAGCGTGTCCACGGAGACAGGAAGCACACCACCCACCATCCACATCGCACGGGTGCCCGCCTGGAGGCCCATCCCTCGAATCAGGCGCGCGATGTATGACCCACAGAAAATCGCGCCTACCCAGGAATCCTGTCCCTGATGCTGGATGCTGAAGGCCACCTCGTAGCCGAGGTGCATCTGGAATCCATCCAGCATGCTCAACAGGAAGTCGAAGTCGCGGCAACTAACAACTCTTGTGCTGTCTCCCCGCCCTGTGATCGAATGGCTGAGGATAAAGTGAATCTACCTGAGAGCTGGGAGGTGAAGGGACGAGGCCTTGGACCGTCGCAGGTCGTAGGTCCGATCTGTGCTCAAGCGCTGCCAACACATCTCTTGGGACTTGCCCGGTGATCGGACGACAAGAAGGGCGTCGTACTCCGGAGTCCTGGTGAACTCCTAATCGTACAAGCCCAGTCTGACGGAAAACTCTGTCAGACTCATGCGGTGTAGCTCCCCCAGCGCCTGGAACTGAACCGTGCCGGCGCGGTGGTAGCTAACTGGCCCTCGGGGCATCTCGAATGTCGTGAGGACCTCTAAGGACAGCTCCCGGTAAGCGGGGTCAGTGATGGCGAGTAGCCGCGTCCAGGCGCCCTCGCCAAGGTAGCGGCGCACGTCTGCCTCCAGGCCCACCTTGCGGAGAACCTCCCAGTCAATGACTCGCACCTCGCCAAACCGCTTCGTACGCCAACAGTCGTGGCACTCCTGGTGAATAGGGGCGCCGAAGGCTGGCGCCGGGGGAGCAGATGGGGTGGATGAGTCCCCTCGAGCCCTTTTAGAAGAAGGGCCAGATGTGGTGGCCTTCCTCGGCATGATCTGCACGACAAGAGATTTAATAATGAGAAATAGTGCATGTACGGGCGTGCTGAAAGTTGCACGCCCGTGTTGATTGCCAAATGAGATTTACATGGAACACGGGCATGCTAACTAGAGCACGCCCGTGCTAGTATCGAAATTAGGGATCTGGGTATAGAACGGCCGTGCTTAGCGAAGCACGGCTGTGTTGACCGAATCCTTCGTCGTCCCCGACGACGCCGAGCATGAAAATCGGCGGTAGGACAATGGGTAAGCAACTTAAAATTCACCCTAAATGCCTCTAAAATCTAAGTTAAGCATGTAAGCAACGATTCAAGGCATACAAATCATGATTTGGAAAGGATTAAGCGATTAGGGTTCGTCGACTTACCAAAATGTCGGAGAAGAAGAGTATAAATGATGAAACTCCGAAGGATCCCTAAAACCTTGCAAACGACTGATAAGTGCTTGATTATATATATTTTATAATACCAGTTTATATGCATTGAGCATCACTTTTATCAGGTTTTAGAATTAACAAAGTGTGTTTTGTGTTCTTTTGTGCAAACAGGGCTTTGGAGACATGACGTACAGGAAGAAGCAAAGATAGGGTGTGATGACACGTTTCAAGGCCACAATCAGAAGTTGTGTTCATATGCATGGGGGTGTTGCCAACTTTCGAAGGAGTATAAGTCATTACACAAACCGAAAGGGCACAAAGGCAGTAGTACGCCCATGTCCCAGCTTCCGTATAAAGCAGAAGAAGGTTCTTGAGGATTTCAAAGCATAGAAAGCCACACACCCTACCACACGAGCGTGTGCCCGACCATGTGGACTCCAAGGAAGACTTCAGGGAAAAATCACTGTAGCATTTACTGTAGCATTTACTGTAGCAGAGTACTTCACACGCCCGTGCGGAATTTCCACACGGGCGTGTGGATGCCCGTGTGGATGCCCGCGTAAAGCCCCGAATTCAAATTATAAAAGCCGCCTTGTGATAATTTTTAGGGATCTTTTTGGCCACTTTCGAGAGAGAAGGCGGCTAGGGCTTGGAAGGAGTTCTTTGCGGCTTTGGGAAGCTTTCCTCACCAACTTGGATCGATTCCTCCTCCGTCATAGCATCAAGGAAGCCATTGGCGACCTAGCTTCGGAGTGGATTCAATCTAGACGTGGAAACTACCCATCAAGACTATCATCACGGATTTAAGGGGGTTATTCTTTATGTCTTTGGAACTTATTTCTGAATTTATTATTTGTTTTGTGACTCGCTCCATGGAGAGCTAAACCCCTAGAGGGTATTCGGACATGTAAACCCTAGGATTCTTATTTTCAGTAGATTTACATTGTGTTTCTATTCGAATTTATCAGATTGAGTTTTACTCTTGAGTTCTTAATGCTTGTTTGTGCTTTTGATTTCATTATTAATTGCCTTGCATGTTTTATTCAATCTAGAGAAGAGAGAGATCACCGCTAGGTTTAGAATTACCAAGAGTAAAGAGGGTTGAGAGGGTGAGCCGTGAGATAGCGGAATGTCCCCTTTCCCTTCCGACAGATATTTCCTATCTCCATATTCCCTAAGTGTCAAGCAACCATATGTGGTGTGAGGCGTCGAGAGAATTCTCCGCCGGGACCTCGTAGGGGGTTAGGGATCTTTCACCTGGAGGCAGGGTTAGATCTACTTTTAGGAATTGGTCATATCTTTGGGATCCCTAGAGTTTTAAGCAGTCATATGTGGTGTGAGGCGTCGAGAGAATTCTCCGCCGGGACCTCGTAGGGGACTAGTTATCGGTGACCTGGAGGCAGGGGCCGTTATACCTTTGGATACCCACGACTCATTGTCTTCGTTTAGAAACACTTGTAATCTACATCCAACACCCGAATCCTAGGGGGAGCATTGTCCGGATACCTCACTTTTATTGATTGAGAACTCTTTTCCTTTTATTTCCTGCGCACTTGTGTGACACTCTTAGTGTTGGCCATTAGATCATCACATACTACACTCATTAGGCTAGATAACAAAAGAGGGGCTATTACTAGTACTTCTGTTCCCTGTGGTTCGACAACCCGACCCTTTGGGTCCACTTTTATTACTTGAAGACCCGTGCACTTGCGGTAACTCAAGGGGTTGACACACATCACCCTGTTGTGTTGTTGCGGAGACGCATCAACGACCGCGAATTCGCAAAAAAAAAATCAAGAGTGGAAGAGGGGAACTCGCAAGTGAAAATGAGGAAAGGGTGTGAACGGCTGGGTTTTAAAAGAAAAACTCGCGGAAAACGATCCGTCCCGCCGAACACGCCCTCAACACGGCCGTGTTTTGCCCGTGCTAATGAAATTCAACAGAAACGAAGAACGCGGCACGTCCATGCCGCATGCACGGGCAGCGTGCTTAAGGATTCAGCACGGCCACAGCACGGCCGTGCGTCTCTCTCATGTTGCTTAAAAATTATAAAACCTTAAAAAGCTGTGAATTTCACCCCAATCAGCACGGGAGTGTTGGGCCCGTGTTGAGTCTGAGACCTTCCAACATAAAGGAAAAATACGCCGGACTTGATTTAAAACATGATAAAAACACAAAAAAAACAAAAACAAAAACAAAAACAACCACAACCAATCGGGTTGCCTCCCGATAAGCGCTCGTTTAACGTCACTAGCTTGACTGATCTAGTCTCATCTCATGAAGGCTCAAAAACATACCTTCTCTCTTGGCTCCCTGCAGAACAACATTCCATGAAAGGAGATAATGAATTAATCAAAAATGCCTCACCAACACTGAGGACATTAGCAAAGTTATGCTTCGGAGTAGAGGCTTGTTGTTTCTTCATCTCCTCTACCTTCTGCCACCATGTATTATTGTTTCCTAGACGGGATGTTAGGATACTTACAAATTCCAATTGCACCTGAAGATCAAGAGAAGATTACTTTCACCTACCCCTATGGCACTTTCGCATATCGTCGCATGCCTTTTGTTTATGTAACGCCCCTGCCACATTCCAACATTGTATGATGTCTATTTTTGACGAGTTCATCGAGGATTTTATGGAAGTATTCATGGATGATTTTTCGGTTTTCGGCAACTCATTTGATAACTGTCCGTCTAATTTGAAGAAAGTATTAGCTCGATGTGAAGAAACAAACCTGCTACTCAGTTGGGAAAAATATCATTTCATGGTCCAGGAGGGAATAGTGTTGGGTCACAAGATTTCACAATCAGGAATCGAAGTAGACAAAGCGAAGATCTCCACAATTGAAGGATTAGCGATTCCGACCACTGCGAAGGATATCAGAAGTTTCTTGGGTCATGTAGGGTTCTACAGCCGTTTTATTCGAGACTTTTCAAAAATTTCAGCACCCATGACCAAACTTTTGGAGAAAGATGCCCCTTTCAACTTTGACGCAAATTGCCAAGCTGCTTTTGAATTGCTGAGGCAGAAGTTAGTAGAAGCCCCAATTTTAAAGGCACCTCTATGGGATCGCCCCTTCGAATTGATGTGTGATGCTAGTGATCGAGCTGTAGGAGTGGCACTCGGGCAACGGTACGATAAGAAATTTCACCCAATCTGTTACGCAAGCAAAATGTTGACCTCAGCCCAAGAAAATTATACGACAACGGAGAAGGAGCTGCTAGCCATTGTTTACGCTTTCGATAAGTTCCGTCAGTATTTGGTTTTCTCTAAAGTGATAGTGTTCACCGATCATGCAGCACTGCGGTACTTGATGACTAAAACAGATGCCAAACCCAGGTTGATACAGTGGATTTTACTGTTGCAGGAATTTGATGTGGAGATACGGGATAAGAGAGGCATTGAGAATGTAGTAGCATATCATTTATCTAGATTAGAGCATTCAAATAATACTTGGGAAAATTCAGAAGTCGTAAATGATTCCTTCCCAGAAGAGCATTTATATCTCCCAGAAACGAGAGAACCTTCGGATGCGTCAGTTCCATGGTTCGCTGACATTGCAAACTATCTGGCAGGGGGACTGATTCCAGAAACTTTCTCTTATCAACAACGAAAAAAATTCTTGTCAGATGTCAAGCATTATGTTTGGGATGATCCGTGTTTGTATAAGCTATGTGCGGACGAAATGGTGAGAAGGTGTGTTTCGAAAGAGGAAGGATGGCATATTTTATCACAGTGCCATGCGGGGGTGCTTGGAGCGCATTTTGGGCAGAACAGGACAGTTGAGAAGGTGTTATCAGCCGGTTTCTTTTGGCCCTCGCTTTTTCGAGATGCCAAGGCTATGATCGACTCTTGTGATGCTTGTCAGCGGAGTGGTAATCTGTCTAAACGAGATGAGATGAAGAAAACACCAATTCAACAGTGTGAGGTTTTTGATGTGTGGGGCATTGATTTCATGGGCCCATTTCCTTCCTCAAATGGGTGTCGTTACATACTGGTTGCAGTTGACTACGTGTCTAAATGGGTAGAGGCCTAAGCGCTTCCTACCAATGATGCAAGGGTCGCTGTGAAATTTTTAAGAAAGCTGTTTGCTCGGTTTGGTTGCCCAAGAGCTATTATCAGCGATCGAGGGTCTCATTTCTGTAATGCTCAGTTCGAGAAAATTTTATTGCGACTAGGCATTACCCATCTTATCGCTACAACATATCATCCTCAAACGAGCGGACAAGTGGAAGTCACCAACTGGGAAATTAAACAAATTTCAGAAAAGACAGTTCAGTTCAGCAGGAAGGAGTGGACGGACAAGTTAGAAGAAGCTTTATGGGCATACAGAACCGCATATAAAACTCCCACGGGGCATACACCATATCGGTTAGTTTATGGTAAAGCTTGCCATTTGCCAATCGAACTGGAACATCGAGCCTATTGGGCCATCAAAAAGTTGAACTTCGATTTGCAAAAGGTATGAGACAAGAGGAAATTCCAATTAAATGAGTTAGATGAGTTCAGACAGGTAGCATATGAAAATTCCATGTACTACAAGGAACGGAATCGGAATTTACATGACAAGCAATTACGAACAGATAAACAGTTTGAGGTTGGAGATCAAGTTTTGTTGTTTAACTCCCGTCTGAAGTTGTTTCCTGGGAAATTGAAATCGCGCTGGTCAGGTCCATACCAGGTTACGTGTGTCTACCCGTATGGGGCCATCGAAATATCTCATCCCGACCACGGCACTTTCAAAGTGAACGGATACCGGTTGAAGCACTACATCAGTCCCACTGTTTTATCCGATATCGAGGGTGTGCAGAGCATCCTGCTAATTCAACCCACTTGAATCCCATATCAATCAAGCTCGTGACGGTAAACAAGCGCTTGTGGGAGGCAACCCATATTTTCATTTTGTTGCATTTCTTTTGTGTTTGTAATTATCACTGTTCTATTCAGGTTTTCATTTTGTAAGCACGGGGAAAACACGCCCGAGTTGCTCCCCGTGCACTTTGCAGGTTTTCACTTTGTTTCTTTTTGCAGACCATCAGCACGGGCGTGCTTCACACTAAGCACGGTCGTCCTTCTTTCTTTTTGCAGGCTTCCGGATCTCCTTTTAACCCGCACAATTCTTGGTAACCATAATTTTTGTCTAGCTTTTCTCTGCCATCCTCCACTGCCATTCGCCATGCCACTTACAACTCTCATCCACCATGCCCACGAAACGACTAGCATCACGACAGCCATCTCGCCATCCTCAGCGCACTCCCATCCCTAGCTTTCCTCCTTTTTCCTCGGCATTTCAACGGCAACGATTTCAGAGGCTTCTTCAACAGCCATTTGGGGATTTTCTCACGCTTGAATGGCAGGCCCTTCGGGAAGCAAATTTGGCTGACGAGATTCACCGGTTGCTTCACGTGGGATCATGGTATAAGGTTTTCTCTATTACTGAACCTGCATATCGTGAGTTAACAGCTGAGTTTCTCGCCACATTTGAGATAAAACGGGGACAAATTAGTTGGGAGGATTCAACTACCTTGAGATTTCAATTGCTGGGAAGGGCATTTACTATGAGTTTTACTGAATTTGCTATCCGGATGGGGTTCTATGACGAACCATTCACTTCATCTCCGGAGTATCAATCTTTGACCTTCTATCTTCCTCCACGCTCAAGTCTCTTGCATTACGAGTCATCCACACTCTCCTGAGTGGGACCATTACGGGTCGGGGTGAGAGCACAGGCGTAATCACCAACTCTAAATTCACTTATTTGGTCAGTATGTGGGATGGCATTCTGATGCGTCTCCGCAACAACACAACAGGGTGATGTGTGTCAGCCCCTTGCGTTACCGCAAGTGCACGGGTCGTCAAGTAATAAAAGTGGACCCAAAGGGTCCGGTTGTCGAACCACAGGGAACAGAAGTACTAGTAATAGCCCCTCTTTTGTTATCTAGCCTAATGAGTGCAGTATGTGATGATCTACTGGCCAACACTAAGAGTGTCACCACAAGTGCGCAGGAAATAAAAGGGAAAGAGTTCTCAATCAATAAAAGTGAGGTATCCGGACAATGCTCCCCCTAGGATTCGGGTGTTGGATGTAGATTACAAGTGTTTCTAAACGAAGACAATGAGTCATGGGTATCCAAAGGTATAACGGCCCCTGCCTCCAGGTCACCGATAACTAGTCCCCTACGAGGTCCCGGCGGAGAATTCTCTCGACGCCTCACACCACATATGACTGCTTAAAACTCTAGGGATCCCAAAGATATGACCAATTCCTAAAAGTAGATCTAACCCTGCCTCCAGGTGAAAGATCCCTAACCCCCTACGAGGTCCCGGCGGAAAATTCTCTCGACGCCTCACACCACAAATGGTTGCTTGACACTTAGGGAATATGGAGATAGGAAATATCTGTCGGAAGGGAAAGGGGACACTCCGCTATCTCACGGCTCACCCTCTCAACCCTCTTTACTCTTGGTAATTCTAAACCTAGCGGTGATCTCTCTCTTCACTAGATTGAATAAAACATGCAAGGCAATTAATAATGAAATCAAAAGCACAAACAAGCATTAAGAACTCAAGAGTAGAACTCAATCTGATAAATTCGAATAGAATAACAATGTAAATCTAATGAAAATAAGAATCCTAGGGTTTACATGTCCGAATACCCTCTAGGGGTTTAGCTCTCCATGGAGCAAGTCACAAAACAAATAATAAATTCAGAATAAAGTTCCAAAGACATAAAGAATAACCCCCTTAAATCCGTGATGATAGTCTTGATGGGTAGTTTCCACGTCTGGATTGAATCCACTCCGAAGCTAGGTCGCCAATGGCTTCCTTGATGCTATGACGGAGGAGGAATCGATCCAAGTTGGTGAGGAAAGCTTCCCAAAGCCGCAAAGAACTCCTTCCAAGCCCTAGCCGCCTTGTCTCTCGAAAGTGGCCAAAAAAATATCCCTAAAAATTATCACAAGGCGGCTTTTATAATTTGAATTCGGGGCTTTACGCGGGCATCCACACGGCCATCCACACGCCCGTGTGGAAATTCCACACGGGCGTGTGAAGTACTCCGCTACAGTAGATGCTACAGTCTTCCTTGGAGTCCACACGGTCGGGCACACGCTCGTGTGGTAGGGTGTGTGGCTTTCTATGCTTTGAAATCCTCAAGAACCTTCTTCTGCTTTGTACGGAAGCTGGGACATGGCCGTACTACTGCCTTTGTGCCCTTTCGGTTTGTGTAATGACTTGTACTCCTCCGAAAGTTGGCAACACCCCCATGCATATGAACACAGCTTCTGATTGTGGACTTGAAACGTGTCATCACACCCTATCTTCGCTTCTTCCTGTATGTCATGTCTCCAAAGCCCTGTTTGCACAAAAGAACACAAAACACACCTTGTTAATGCTAAAACCTGATAAAAGCGATGCTCAGTGCATGTAAACTGATATTATAAAATATATATAATCAAGCACTTATCACATTCCATTTCATATGGGTTATGTGCTGGCTAAGGCATTTCAGCATCAATCCAAGGATCGCCGCACGAAAGCCATTTTTGTTGGACCTTACATCACTCACTTGGCATGTCGCATGCATTTGTTGCCAGCTAATTGCTCGTTCACCGTTAGTGGAAGGGTCCATCCTATAAATGCGCGCACCTTGCGGAGTATGGGCCTGTTTCCACCCTCATCTGCATCAGTTCAGCCAACACCTTCCCCAGAGACATCTCACCAGTCCAACTCGGATTCTGATTCCTCCGATGTTTCATCTGACGGTGTGTTTTGCCAGTGGATGCTGCGGAGTTTTCAGAAACTCATTGACCACTCTCCTCACCGTGCTGCTTAACCTTCTACTTCCAAGAGTGTGGGAGTCGACACCACCGACCTTCCATCGGAGTCTGACTCCGAGTCTGAGAGCGCCGGGTTTTGATGTTCTGTTTTGTTGTTTTGTTTTATTTTCTGTGTACTTTGCTTTTATTTTTGTTGTCTTTTGTTTTTTTTGAGTCATTTAGCAAGGGGAGTCCCCTACTAAACTGATCTCTTTTCAGTGAGTTTTTGTTATTTTCTATCTCTAATGCTTGCATGTTTACCTCAGGATTTATGAATATCTATCTTGCTGGTTGTTTCAAACGGATCCTGCCTAACTGGTGATCAACACACACCCTTGTGTGCCGTGGAATTCTTCTTCGACACCTCTCCCTAAACTTGGTGAACATACCCCCAACTCTCAATTCTCTTTTACTTGAAATCTTTTTCTATGCCTTGCATGTTAAATCTTTAAACATTGAGGACAATGTTTCATTCAAGTTTGGTGGAGGGTTGTATACTTGTGTTTTAATATGTTTAGATGTTGTGCATGACTTAGGACGATCTATGAAAGTTTTGGTTGAGAATTGCTAAGCTGGGAGTTTTTTAGCAAACTAGTGCACTTTTGTTGAACTTAAAATTTTATTTTGCTCTTACTTTGGAAACCTTAATCTGAACACTTAGCCTTTGTTGTTTTCCCACTCTGTTAGAGGAAGGGCTAGTTGCAAGTCTTGTGAACAGTTAGTTTCTGACTCCAAACTCAAGGAATAAAAAGGAAAAAGAAAAGAATAGTGTGACAAGTCAGATTCCTTTTTGGGATGCCCTGTCAAAATTTTATGAAAAAGATGGTAGAAAGAGCTATCACTTTAGAAAAAGGGAAAGCCGCACTTGAGTAGTCGGATCTTAGGCATCACAAATGTCATTTTTGATGGCCTACCAAGTGAAATGGTTGCCTCTAGGGTGTATGAAGCTACTACCCAGTTTAGGAGTTAGTAGTGAAAACAGTGAAAAGAAAAAGCTTGTACTAGACCCCCTCAAGAACAGTTTTGACATACTCCAGGAGGCGACACACACACACCGTAGTACGGAGTAAGTGTAAAATTTTTCATAAGCTTTTAATTGACTAAGACACTAATTCTTAGAGACTCTTTAAGCTTCAGTAACTCTCTTACTTCGTTGAGATCAGAGGTCATGCACTCATCACTTTATCAGGGGATTAAGGTTGCTTGAGGACAAGCAACAATTCAAGTTTGGGGGTATTTGATGAGTGCATTTCATATATATATATTTTATACGTTACGCTCATCATTATTGAGTCTTTTGGCTTTAATTCTCCCAATTCAGTGCTATTTGAGGTATTCTGCGTTTTCCATGCAGATATCGAAGTCCTGGAGCAAGAAGAAGTGATTTGGAATAATTTTAGAAGCTAAAGGACTTGGAAGAAACCTTATCAAGGTCAACACGGTCTAAGCACGCCCGTGCTATACCCCGTGCAGATTGCAGGAGAATTCAGCCAAAGTCAGCACAGTCTGAGTTCGCTGAGCACGGTCGTGCAAACCCTCAACACGCCCTAAGCACGCCCGTGCTATACCCCGTGCAGATTACGGGAATTTCAGTTTCAAGAGTTTTATTTGGCCGTAATCTACACGGCTTCAACACGCCCGTGCTCACATCGGGAAAACATTAAAACCCTAAAAACTTAGGTTTTTAGGGGACTTTTGGTGGGCGAACGAAGGGAGGAAAGAGGGCAGAGCTTTGGGGGTTCATCCTCCTCGTCATCAATGGAATGTCACGCCTATGGTAGGCCGATCGGGAGGAGACTTTTCAACATTGTAGATCTTCAGACAACCACAATGTTGCAAGAAATTAGGGAGTTTTCAACTTCTTGTCTTTCAATTTCTTTGGCATTGTACTTGTTGGTTGTTGTCATGAGGGGCTAAACTCTTAAGGGATCCCCGGGGTGGTTTTGTATGACGTTGTAGCTTGAACTCATTTTCTTTACTTGCAGCATTTATGAGTGTCTTGTTCCTTTCAATAAATCTGGGTTATTGGTTATCGTGTATGTTGTTTAGTGCTTGAATGCTTGGAAGTTAGGTTTTCTTATCTAGGCTTGTGAATCGTGATTGATAGTTGCAAGCAATAAGATTTCAACTTAGAGCTCGGAAGCGCTGGAAGCAACACCCTTATAGCATAACTAGGTTTAGAACTGAAGTTATCTCCGATAAATGCTGAGAAAGACCGAGTTAGTGAACGTCAGACATCCAACCCCGGGGCCCCATCTCCTCCATCGAGTCAATCCTTACACTCCATTTTCTGCAATTCTCTCCCTCAATCTCCTTATTTTCAACCTAGAGTCACAATCCATCCTTCTTTGCTTGGTTAGATATTAAGCACCCCGTTATATTAGAAGCTACACCAGTCCCTGTGGATTCGACCACCCAACCCTACGGGTGGACTTTACTACTTGTACGACCCGTGGACTTGCGGATACGCAAGGGGCGTACCAGATGGCATAACATTCTTCACTCAAAGTGACCGTCGATACTGCTTCCAACCTCCTCTTATTGGTCAACAATTCCTTGAGGAACTTGGCATACTTCGGCATCTGAGAGAGAGCTTCCACAAAGGGGACATTAATGTGCAATGTCTAGGACATCTCCAGAAACTTCTTGAACTGTGCCTCTTGTTGGTCTTTCTTGAGTTTTGCCGGATAGGGCGGGGCGGGCTTTGTATTCTGCCATCGGGTCTTTCTCCTTACCCTTCGACTTTTCCCTTGCGCTCGAGCTTGACCTTGGATCCCTCTCCAGCACTTCCATCTCGGATTCACACAAAGATTCTCGTTGTGCTTGTGGAGGTGAGATTCAAGTTCCTTGCCACTCCTCAAAGTGACTGCCTTGAGGGACTCCCTAGGGTTAACTTCAGTATTGCTAGGTAGAGCACCCGGGGGTCGTTCAGCAAGCGTCTTGGCAATCTGTACAACCTGACGCTCAAGGTTCTGTAAAGAGGCTTGTTGATTCCTCATCATCTCTTCATGCCCTGTGATTCGGGCATCATTGGCTTGGATGTACTGGACAAGGAGGGCCTCAATAGAAGGTCCCTTTTGCTCTGATGGTGAAGGCCTCGAAAATTGAGGCTGTGTCTGGTGCTGCTGCTCCACCCAGGATTGTATGTGCTGTTGTAGGGGTTATTCGCATACCGCTGATTTTGACCAATGAAGTCCACTTGTTCGGTCACCTGAACCACTTTTGATGAGTAACTCGGCCCTGCTTGGCTTGCCCAACTGTCATTATTCCCACCCTGCGTCGAAGACTGAATTTGCATGGTGTCCAATCTGTTGGAAATAGCTTCGACCTGTGCCGCTAAGGTGGTGAGCACATCAACCTCATCCTTACGAGTGTAAGCGGCTCTCGTAAACTCTACTTTTTTCTACTTACGGTCTCACTTACAGCCGTAAGTCCCGACCGTAAGGTTCTCTGTATTGCAGGGCTTCTTCTCTTACGGGCGTAAGGATGCCCGGAAGGTATTCTGAATGTTTCTTACGGCCGTAAGGCTAGCCGTAAGGCTAGCCGTAAGGTGCCCGTAAGTAGTGTTGTCTTCCAAGTTGCTAAGTCAAGAGCATGACATCTTTGACATCTTTATTCCAAATCACTTCCTTTAGCTCTCCTTTGGCTTTAACCTACACTTGGTGCTTGTGAAGACAATTTGTACCCAATTTAGAATTGTATTTAATGACTGCATTTTATATAGATATATTTCCCATTTTATACCTACTGGCTCTTTATTCTCTTGACATTAATTTTCCCAATTCAGTGCTATTTAAAGTATTTTCAGTTTACTGTGCAGTTATCTAGGTCCCGGAGCAATAACAAGTATTTCCGAACGATTTTAGTAGCAAAATGACTTACAAGAAACTTCGTCAAGTCAAGCACGGCCTCAACATGGCCGTGTTCCCAAGGCGTGTAAATTACAGAAGAATTCAAACAGAGTCAGCACGCCCTCTGGTTTCTGAGCACGGTCGTGCACTAGTCAACATGGGTGTGTTCCACCCGTGTAGATTATAGCCTGGCGAGTTGAGAGAATTTCTATTTGGTCGCAAACTGCACGGCTTGAAGCACGGCTTAAGCACGACCGTGCTCACATCGAGAGAGGTTAAAAAACACTGTGATAAACGTCTAAATATACGTATTTTATACATATTTTATTGTATTATTTTATTATCTTTTTGATAAGTCGATGCCCTTTTTATAGTCTAAATCTCTTTATTTTGTGTTGCAGAACGTAATTGAGCTCAAGAACGTATTTAGGAAGAATTCGACACCAAATACGACGTTTTTGGGGTTTTTCACTGTAGCCGTACTGTAGCAGGGGGTACTATATCAGAATTACTGTAGCAGGGTACTGTAGCACCCGAGGTGAAATTTCCTGTAAACCTTTCTGGATGCCTCACGGGCAACCTCACCGCCGTGAGGCAGCCCATGAGGAGTCGCGATTTCACCTTTTTAAAGGCTCCTAGGGCATCATGTTTGGGGACTCTTGGCCACCATTCTCCACCATCTTCACCTAAGGCTTCAAGGCAAGAGGAGAAGGCAGATCTGAGGAGGAAATCAAGGGGAGAAGAGGTTGTGCTATCAAGGAGAGGATCTAGGAGCTTGCCGGCGCGGATCTGACAAGTTCTCATCACCACCTTCTAGTCTTCATCTTAAGGGAGTTTCTTATGAGTTTTGTCTTGTATTTGTTATATTTCTTGCTTTCTCCTCTGTTGATGACGAACTAGACTCCCAAGGTCACCGGGCATCCGGTGAACCTTGGGATGAACTTGCTTTGTATGGATGTTTTATATTTACATTTATGGTATGTGGTTTGGTTTGTGGTTCATGTTTTGTGTTCTTTGATGTGTTGTTTGGCATGAGAACTCTGCGATTCAACTTCTAGATTGTACTTGGTGCGTGACCATCGCCCTTGTACTAGACTCACATAGCATGGAAGGGATTCATGTATGAATACGCCGTGACCATCGGGTATTTCATGCCCCTCCAACCATTAGGGCTGGACCTAGGTTGAGTATCGACCCTAATTAGAGGTTTTCCTAAGCGTAGTGCAATCGTAGGAGGATTTGGTCGGAAGAAATTCCGAGCCAATACTCGTACCGGATTAGGGGTCATCGCCGTGACCATCGGGGTGATCGACTGTTGGATATCTCTTGGCCCATCCACCATTGCCTGTGTAATTTTAGCACCCATCTAGCTTTAGTAGTCCTGAGGGGATCCTAGCCCGGGACCTCGCGCTTTCATTATTATTTGCTTCCTTAAATATGCTCATGTGGTGTGCCTGAGTCCATGTGTTTATAGTTATTTTTGTTAGTTTTCTTATCTTGTTTTAATTCTCTATCTTTGGTAGACTAGACAGTGCCGTCTAGGGGGAAGTAATAGCAGCTCTTGGGACCCCAGGTAATACGACCCTCTCACGCGTGCATGAGAGGTATTACTTGACGACCCGTGCGCTTGCGGATCTCATCAAGTTTTTGACGCCGTTGCCGGGGAACTCCAAGAATGCTAGGAAAACCTCTAGCTCACTGCTCTAGTCATTTATCTTTCTTTTTGTGAATATTTGTTTTTGTTTGTGTCTTTTACCATTTTGTGCATATTTTTTTGTTTTCCTTCTTCTTGTTTTCTTTGATAGCTTATTGTTTGTAATTTTGTTGTTGACACAGAGCCATGGATTTCCAAGAAAAATTGTTGGCTGAAGAAATTAAAGCACTTGAAGAAAGGATGGAAAATTATTCTGCCATGGAAGAAATCCAAAGCAATCCATACCAAAATTTCTATGACCCATATTGGGGAGGATACCAAAATTCTTCGACATATCAACCTACTCAACAATGGGAATACCCTCACCAAGGAATGCTACAAGAACCCCCCTTTCAAGAACCATGGCATTATCATCCTCCAGTCATTCATAGTAAGCAACTTAATCAATGGGGATTTAATACACAGGATGTGTTTGCAAGATTCATGATGAATGCGGACGCTGAACTTGAAGCCATAAATGCCAAAATTTTTAATGCTCAATCATCTCTTCAAGGCATGGAGAGCCCGACAGGAGAGTCTTCCAAGATATTGACTGAGTTGCTACCAACTACAGAAGACCTATCTGAGATTGACCGTAGAAAAGAAGAGAACAAATTTGACTTTGAGCTGGAAGCGGATATTGAGGTGTTGGAGGTTAAAGAAATGAATGATGTGACATCAACACCCTATGAGCAAATAACAGAAGTTCCATCTCAAGGTGACATGGAAGAAGAAAAAGGGGAGGGTGAAATCATGGCTATGGAAACATGTGAGGAAGTAGATGAAACTCCATCAACAACATTTGAAATTGCTACTTGCCTCAATACTGATCACTCTATTCATCCGTCAGTTTTGGTCAAGTGCAAAAAGCAACTTCCGGGAATTGTATTCGAAGATGTGGGTAAGAAGCCAAAATTATCCTTGAACCCACCTATGCCTGGCTTGGACAATTCCCAACCTAAAATTATCCAAGCAAATTTTGCGGGTCATCTTTGATCATTCAAGAAGGGTTGAGAAAAGAAACGTGGACAGATTGTTAAAGCTACCAATAAATCCACCAATGCTAAGTTTAAATAATTCTCAACCGAAGCTCTTTCCTTGGAGACCCAAGCAACATGGTGAGGTACTCAAAGGAATTCTAGCCGGAGCCAAAGAAGATGTGGGTAGGAGGATGAAGCCGTCTAAGGACCCTAAAATGCCAATGTTGAATAATGCCTGGCCCAAGCTTTTCCCATGGAGGCCAAAAGGTAACTCAAGCATGACCTCCAAACTTGCGTCATCCCGGAAGGTAAAATTCGTATTTTTTGGTAGTTCTTATGCTGTCTCTAGCCGGGATGAACACACTATTTTCAAGCCTCCTTAGGTAAGAAAGAGGTACGTCGAGCTAATGACGTTAAACAAGCGCTTCTTGGGAGGCAACCCAAGTCTTTAAATTCTTGTTCTTTCAATTTTCGTATTCTAGTTGTGTTTTAGATTGTTGTGTTGTTGTTTCTCCTTTATTTGTTGTGGTTTGCATGTTAGTTTTTGTATGTGTCCTTTGAGTTTGATCCATGCTTGTTCTTGAATTTTTTGGTTTGGTCCTTTGATTTTATGCCATTCGAATGCAAATTCTTGTGTGATTTTTGGTCGAATTCATTGTTGCTTTGATTGCGCAATGCTTGAAATGAAAAAAAATGTATAAGGGCTGAATTTGCAGGTCTCACGGGCATCCTCACGGCCGTGAGGATGCCCATAAGCCATCCAGAAGAGGCTCACGGGTAGGCTCACGGGCGTGAGCTCACCCGTGAGGCCTTCGGGCACCTTTCTCTTTATAGCGCCCCTTCACCATTTCTTTCATAACTTTCTCATCTCTCATCCGTTTTCCCTCATTCTTTCACCATTTTTCTTCATTTTTCTTCCCCTTCACGCCTCTTCTACTTTTAGAGACCTGATCTACACTAATTATGGGGAGTTTTAACATCATCTTCATCGTTTCCGCAAAGATACATCTCTCTAAACCCTAGTTTTCAAGCATGAGTGTTTCTTCTCCCTTTCTTTTTCTTTTCAAGTTGAATGGATGCCAATGTTGTGGGAGATTGGTTGGTTGTCATTTTTGTGGGTTTTTGGAATAATTTCAAAGCTTTGTAAAAAATTTTATGCTCCATTTACAAGAGAAGCTCTTGCAAAATTTTTTGGAGAATTACTGTAGCAATTCTTGAATTTTTTCACATTCCCTTGATGTTGAACCATTGCTTCCCTTGTATGTGACTTAATCTTGAATCATACTTGCAAACCCTTAGCCATGCTTGCATTAGAGAGATTTGGACACCATGATAATGATTGAACAAAGGACTTGCTTGGATTATGTTTTGCTTGATTGTTGTGTTGTGCTAGTTGTTTGTTTTGTTTGCTTTGTTCGTGTTTTTTCTTTTGGTATGTGTTAGATGCCTTGAGATGATGTTCTTTTCTATCTTGTAGGGTGGAAGTAGGGCATCAAGCACACCTTCTCTCTCGATCATCTACTTGCATCATCGGTGGCTACCCCGATCTCATGGATTTCAAGACTCATGTTTTGAGACTTGGGGAAGTTCATGAAACCCTCTTATTACACTTTTATTACCTATATTTTTTATGCACTGCTGATTTAGACACATTAAGGACAATGTGCATCTTTGAGTGGGGGGATAGATTTTCATGAACTTTGGAATTGTTTTAAATTGCATGATTGACTCACCTATGATAGCTATGATTTTATTGTTAAGGACTTCCTAGCTTGGTAGAATGATAGTAGTGAGTTATACTTTACATGTACTTGAATGTAGTCATGTTTCATCTTTAGTGTACATTGATACCTGCTCACTCTAACTTCCACTTCTGACACTCTAACCCATCTTATTGATTTTGTGTTAGGATGTCAAATTCTTCTTTCAATAGTCCTTTAAAAAACTTTTGAGTCCCCTATTTTTGCTTTAACCCTAAGTAAGGTTTTTAAGTGAGGTTTTTAGCAGGTGGTTGATCAGGCGTCCTGAGTTAGGTTGTATATATTTATTAAAAAAAAAAAAAAAAAAAAAGTGAAAAATTGAGTCTATGTCAGTATTCCTCTGCTTCTAAAAGCATGAATGCGTATATGTAGATCTGCAATCAAGTAAGTCGGGTGGCTCTTGTGCACGGCCGGCATGTGCATCCAGTGAAAGATTTTTGTGCAGTCTACGTTAGGCGGACTCCGGAAAAAAAAAAAAAAAAAAAAAATACTTTTGTGACCTTTGGGCGCCTGAAACCTGTCTTATCTTCACTTGATGTTAAAGTTTCATTTGGGGAATAAAAGATTTTTAACCGACTATTGAGAGGATTTTTGTTTGGCACTCCTAGCACTAATATCAATTTGAGTGAGGTGAACAAACATCCTGGGTAATCCAGGGTGTAGAGGTCAAGGTGGGAGTCAGCACACACACACAGGAACACTTTGGATGAAACAGAGCTAATATTACTTGACTATACATTGAACAACTCACTTCTTGATTTCTGTCCATTTGTGCTTGTGGAGTCCTGTACAGTTGAGCTTGAGGTCGTATATTTAGCCGTTTATCGTCTTGCCCCTGTTCTTCATGTTTGTTTGCTTGGGGACAAGCAAACGCTTAGGTGTGGGGATGTTTGATAAACGTCTAAATATACGTATTTTATACGTATTTTATTGTATTATTTTATTATCTTTTTGATAAGTCGATGCCCTTTTTATAGTCTAAATCTCTTTATTTTGTGTTGCAGACCCTAATTGAGCTCAAGAACGTATTTAGGAAGAATTCGACACCAAATACGACGTTTTTGGGTTTTCACTGTAGCAGTACTGTAGCAGGGGAACTATAGCAGAATTACTGTAGCAGGGTACTGTAGCACCCGAGGTGAAATTTCCTGCAAACCTTTCTGGATGCCTCACGGGCAACCTCACGGCCGTGAGGCAGCCCGTGAGGAGTCGCGATTTCACCTTTTTAAAGGCTCCTAGGGCATCATGTTTGGGGACTCTTGGCCACCATTCTCCACCATCTTCACCTAGGGCTTCAAGGCAAGAGAAGAAGGCAGATCTGAGGAGGAAATCAAGGGGAGAAGAGGTTGTGCTATCAAGGAGAGGATCTAGGAGCTTGCCGGCGCGGATCCGACAAGTTCTCATCACCACCTTCTAGTCTTCATCTTAAGGGAGTTTGTTATGAGCTTTGTCTTGTATTTGTTATATTTCTTGCTTTCTCCTTTGTTGATGACGAACTAGACTCCCAAGGTCACCGGGCATCCGGTGAACCTTAGGATGAACTTGCTTTGTATGGATGTTTTATATTTACATTTATGGTATGTGGTTTGGTTTGTGGTTCATGTTTTGTGTTCTTTGATGTGTTGTTTGGCATGAGAACTCTGCGATTCAACTTCTAGATTGTACTTGGTGCGTGACCATCGCCCTTGTACTAGACTCACATAGCATGGAAGGGATTCATGTATGAATACGTCGTGACCATCGGGTATTTCATGCCCCTCCAACCATTAGGGCTGGACCTAGGTTGAGTATCGACCCTAATTAGAGGTTTTCCTAAGCGTAGTGCAATTGTAGGAGGATTTGGTCGGAAGAAATTCCGAGCCAATACTCGTACCGGATTAGGGGTCATCGCCGTGACCATCGGGGTGATCTACTGTTGGATATCTCTTGGCCCATCCACCATTGCCTGTGTAATTTTAGCACCCATCTAGCTTTAGTAGTCCTGAGGGGATCCTAGCCCGGGACCTCGCGCTTTCATTATTATTTGCTTCCTTAAATATGCTCATGTGGTGTGCCTGAGTCCATGTGTTTATAGTTATTTTTGTTAGTTTTCTTATCTTGTTTTAATTCTCTATCTTTGGTAGACTAGACAGTGCCGTCTAGGGGGAAGTAATAGCAGCTCTTGGGACCCCAGGGAATACGACCCTCTCACGCGTGCATGAGAGGTATTACTTGACGACCCGTGCGCTTGCGGATCTCATCACACTGAAAGTTAGGATTTCGAGATTTTTTGGCTGGGGCGAAAGACGGGAGAGTCAAAGGGAGAAGCTTGTACAATCGTTTTCATCATAAGGAGAGGGGAGAGCGCTAATTGTAGGCCCAATTGGAGGCAGAATCCGATCAACATCGGCACCTCAGATCTCAAGAAGGATGCAAGCAAAGAGGGAGTTCTTGGTTTTTTATATTTGCTTCTCTTGTTATCTTCTTGTTGACCGAACCAATAAGGCGCTAAACCTCTTAGGGTGCCCCGGGTTGGTGAATTGGTTGTATGATATTCAGTTTCATTTAATGCAGCATTTATGGATGTTTCAATATTTACTTATTAGATCTTTGGTTGTTTACTTGAATGTTGGTTGTTGAGTGAATTGATTGTTTGAGTTACTAGATTTGCGCTTAGCTTGTATATCGCTTTGATTGATACAAGAAGTTGGAAATAGGCTCACACTTCCAATTTCACTATTTGCATCATCCACATTAGGGCAACAAGATTCTAGACCATAGATTGATTGAGACACGCCGGATAAATGCTGTAGACCCTAAGTTTCGAATTACACCAAGGCACTAACCCGGGGCCCCAGTCCTTCCATTAAGCAAACCCTAAGTTTCTCCTCCTGTCATTCTTCTTCCCCAATTCCTCCCGTTCCTAAGTTAGACTCATTCATCCCAATTCCAACTGATTAGATATTAAGCAGTAAGAGAGTATTAGGAGATACATCAGTCCCTGTGGATTCAACTACCGATCTTTGGGTACACTTTACTACTTGTGTGACCCGTGCACTTGCGGTTACGCAAGGGGCGTATCAAGTTTTTGGCGTCGTTGCCGGGGACTGGCAACTTCTGAGAAATCTTACAGCCTTAGTAATTTAGTTGTTTATTTTTTTCATTTTTCTGTTTTTTTGCTGTTCATATCTTGGTGTTTCTGTTTGTTTGTAAGTTATTGTGCTGCTTTCGTTTGTGCATTTTCATCCTCTTTTAATTTTTATTTCTTTTCTTATTACTTGATCGCTTGGCAGGAGGTAGTTTTGCTGAGATGGAGGATTTACTATCTGCGCTAAACGGGCCATAGAGTCTCTCATTTGGAACAGAATTGGGTGACTCTCATGCCGAAATGCAATTGATAGAACTACTTTCGAGTTTTACAAGGGAAGTTAATACTAGCATAGCATAGGAAAACCAGGGCAGTATCAGTTTGGAAGAGACAGTGAATGCCTATAGTGAAAAATCTCAGATGTGGTCGGGAAATCAGTTTACAGAATGGGGGGTTCTGTTTGGCGAATGACATAGACAACAACACAGTGAGGAAGTCATGGCAGTGAGTTTGTGCATTAAACAAAACACTGGGGTAGATGAAATTAATCTTTCTTGTAAAAACTTAGGAACAAAGGAGGTTGTTCCAGATATGTTGGTTGATCTGAGCTGGGGAGAGGAAACATTAAATATTGCAGATTTAGAAACTGAGGAGGCAGTAAACCCCCTGGCACAAGAGAATAAAACCATAGAGTCCAAGCTAAAAAAATCGCCTGATCACTTGGAGTATGCTTATTTGGGTGAAAACAAACAATGCCAGTGATAATTTTGGCCACCCTAGACGCTGACCAGAAGGAAAGGTTACTCCAAGTACTTATAAAGTTCAAGCCATTTATTTTTTAATTTAGTGTATTTTGATTTTTTAAAATTTAATTACATTTTTTGGTAATTAATTTAACTTTTCCTTAATTTTTCAGAATTGTTTCAAAGTTTTTGGAATTTTTAAAGATTTCTTTTTTATTGATGGGCTTAAACCCTGCCCGCCTGGTCAATAGGGAGCCTGGCCAGTTCCGGGCCCAGCTCTCCCTGACCCGGACCCGTCGGGTCAGACGGGCCAACCCGGCCCGGCGGGTTCCAACCCGGCCCGGCGGGTTCCAACCCCCTGCCGGGCAGGGTCCCGGTCGGGGGCCTGTGAACCGCAACCCGGCGGGTTGGGCCTGCCGGCCCAGTTAACCGGCCCATGCCCACCTCTATGATAGAGGATTGCCTTTCAATCACCTCTCTCACCCAGCTCTGCTCTGCCCATTCTCATCCCTAATCCTCGCAATCATATGATAACTGTTTTTACATAATTTAATAATTGAAATAAATATATTTAATAATCATGTGTTAAAGATTATTATTACTATAAAAATAAATTTAAATTTTTAAAAATATTTTTTCCATCAGCTTTATTTTGGAAAAGATCCTTCAAACTAGAAGCTTTTATTTCCTCGTGGCGCCCAACGGAGCTTTTAAATAATTTACCCATCCATTTATTATCAACCAGCAGTTGTGGTGTTGATTATGGGCTGAAGACCAACATGTGAAAGAGTTTAAACTACCAAACATGCCTCTGAGGTTGTTTGTCTTGAACAGCGCGAGCCTTAGCTGGACCAACAGCTCAGGAGCACCACTACGGGGCCCACTTGATTATCCGTGCACGGCAGCAAATCTTTGTCTTTTACAATCAAACATAACATAAACAAATGGTAAATTTCACTGGTGGCCACAAACATTTTTAAATATATTGCTATGGTCACAAAAAAACTTTTTGTAACATGGTGGCCATATAATTTTATTCTGGCCGCACACATAGCCACAAGAGACTGTTTCGTGGCAGTTTCTGGTGAAATCGCTGACGTGGCAGCCACGTCATCACCTACAAAATATTTCAAAATTCGGGATTGGTGACGTGTCTGCCACGTCATTTGACAATCAACTCATCCCCTTAGGTGATGACATGGCAGCCACGTCATCACCTCAGCCACTAACGTGGTAGCCACGTCAGCAATCCCAAATTTTGAGCTGGCGGCCACGTCATAGAATGATTTTCATCTCGAATTAATTTCACTGATGGCCATGAAAATTTTAATATATAACAGGTATGGCCACATAAGTTTCATCTCAGGTAAATTTCACTATTGAAATGGTAAAAAACCTGTATATAAACAAACCGGTGAACAATTCACATGCAGAAGCCAACTTTCTTATCAAACAAGCAAACCAGTGAACAATTAATATTCAGAAGTCAAGTGAACAATTCACATTCAGAAGCCAACTTTCTTATCAAACAACTGACTTGTTTGATAAGAAAGTTGGCTTCTGAATGTGAATTGTTCACTAATTTGTTTATATACAGGTTTTAGAATGTACATGTAGTACATTTGTCATTTCAATAGTGAAATTTACTTAAGATGAAACTTATGTGGCCATACCTGTTATACATTAAAATTTCTGTGGCCACCAGTGAAATTAATTCGAGATGAAAATCATTCGATGACGTGGCCGCCAGCTCAAAATTTGGGATTGCTGATGTGGCAGCTACGTCAACAATCCCAAATTTTGAAATGCTTTGTAGGTGATGATGTGGCTACCACGTCAGCTATTTCACCGGAAACTGCCACGAAACAATCCCGTGTGGCTATGTGTGCGGCCGGAATAAAATTATGTGGCCACCATGTTACAAAAAATTTTTTTGTGGCCATACCGATATATTTAAAGAAGTTTGTGGCCATCGGTGAAACTTACCCCATAAACAAAGCACCGCCTAAGTTCTACTATACTCTTCGAACAACTTAACAATCCCTCGCCGCCAACGGATTTACACCTTTAAACTCATTTATTAAGAAAGTTTAAGAATTTAAATGCAAAATCTAGCCGTCTAAAAATATTAGATTAACTTGATATGACATAAAATTGTTCATTATCTTAGTGATAAGTAACAAATTTATATACTTCATGATATTTTTATTTTAGAATATGATTATTATGAATATAAATTATATTTTCCTTATTATTTAAGTTATAAATTAAAATTATTATATTGAAATAAAAAAATATAATATCCTGTTTAATCCCTCTATTATATTGAAATGAACTTTTAGTCACTCTGTTTTGAGTAAAGATAATCCCTCCCCCAAGTGCCCGTCACCCTTTCCATTCAAGAGGATGATGTGGCATCTTACGTGATTAAAATAATAATAAAAATATTACCAGAAATTCCAGCGAAGAGTATTACTTGTCTAATTTTGTTTGAAGTAATCCAATCCAATTTCAAATTGAATCCTGATCCGAAACTAGTGTTAGCCCAAAAAGAGGGCATCTCCTAATGTCTGCCATTTCCTTCACTAGATGGTGTGCCCTTGCTAGTCGACAATGAAGCCTACTGCTGACGTTCATGGTGGCGCCATAGTTGCTAGCGCACCCGGTGCCCAAACGCCAACCACGAGCACATCTATTCACCACCTCTAGCGCCGTCCTCCACTAGCACCTTCACCACTTATGTTTTCATGTAGCAGCTGTTAAGGGTGTCAACAACCATAGTCCTAAACAATGGCAGGCAGCGAAGGAGCCCCTCCTAAAAGGAAATCTGTGCCTTTTTTTTGTCTTTTCAGTTTTTTTTTTTTTTTTTTGTCATTTATCAATTGGGGGCGATGTATGTTATTAATCAGTGTAAATACATTCATGTATGTCAGTTGAATTTATTGTCAATAAATTGATTTTGTTTATTTTGTTATTTATTACATTGTGTTATCATAATGTGGAAAAATTAGGGTCAACAATACATGTATAGGCTAATTTAGTTGTGGAAAAATTCAAGATCATTATGTTGAGTCAGCCCCATTAAGTGGGGCCTCTCCAAATAAGTGGGGCCCGCCTCCACAGTAAATGAAAAAAAAAAAAGAAGCTATGTTAATAAATGGGGGTTACTGTTGATTATGAAGAGTGATTGAGAGGAGAACCGATCTGAAAGCAAGAAGAGAGGAAGAAAGAAGAAGGGGCTAGGGTTTTGATTTCTTGAGAGGATTGAAGCCGATTTCGTCCACGTTTCAGTGAAGATCATCATTGAAAGAATATCTACAATACATTGGTTTGATTTCTTCCAATTCGCCTTGAAATAGTCGTAATCCATCTTGTATGATGATGATGTGTTTGTGAAATTCTCTTCCTAAATCTCTTGCATTGTATGCCTCTAGTTAGCTAGAGAGAAACTTGTTGTTATCCCTTTGTTAACATAGTGGAAACAATTCTAAGTGACTCTAAGGAGTCCCGTGGTTTTTTATCCCTCGATTTGAAGGGGTTTTCCACGCTAAATCGTGTGTCTTGCTTGTTATTTTTTATATTTCTATTGTGTATCTTAGATACCAAGAAATTGTACTCAAAATGGGGAGGTTTTGAGCTTCAAAATTCAGAAAACAAGCTCAACACGCCCGTGCTCAGCGCAGTGAGACCATGTTGCAAGCCGTGCAGATTGCAGGTTTCTGAATTTTTTAAGTGCTACAGTGTTTGCTACACTAACAGTGCTACAATAAATTACTACAATAGCGGACGAACCCAGCAAAGTAGCACGCCCGTGCTTCGCCTGTGCTTCAAGAAGGTTTTGCATATTTTGGGTGCTACAGTGCAAGTGCTACCGTACTGCTACAGTGCTTTGGGGAAATTATCGTTTGGTCCCCGGTTCCTCCCCAACACATTAAACCCTGCAGTAACAAAAATTAACGAAGAAAAATTCATGGCACACAATCAACAACATCCTATTAATTACTTTTCATAACAAAGGACACAAGTACCCGAAATTGCAATTTCAAATTTTATGGTCTGATGTTACCTGCAATTTCATTGATCACGTTAGACATACAAAAAAGCAACAAGGTAATCCTCAAAACTGTTGCACATATTCAGTAAATGTAAACATAGTCAGTTGAGATTCTTTGTTCACTTATCAATTTTGTGATTTCACATACAAACAAAAAAAAAATCCTACTATCCAAAAACCATCTTCATACTAGTGGTTTTTCTTTGAATGCAGCACTCATCATGCTCTATTGTGTAGAGAATTCTGGAGCTTCAAACTCTGTTCTGATTGTTGCTTTGGTCTCCTCATTTTGCTTTTGCCTTGTTGCACTAGCTTTGCTATTCTTCATTCTCTGATCATTAAATCGGCCAAGATTATGTGTCATTTCCTGCATGAGGTAGGGCAAAGGTTGCATGGGCGTAAGACAATGGGAGAAAACAATTACCAACAATTCATTTGAAGTGATGAATGAACTAAAATGAGGCATATCCCTTCCAATTATAAATCCTCCAGTGTGCCTTCCCTAAACTATACAACAGGTAAATTTCACATTAGTACCACATAGTTACTTCATAAGAGCAATATTTTTTTTTTGTCAAGAAGAACGAAACTCTTAATGGGCCCACTAAACTAAGACAGGGACATGCACACGCCTCGACTGCGGCCTGTGGGGCCTACGCACACGTGGGCGCTGGGACCACCTACAGTTCGTGCTCACAGCTCTCAGACATGCATCCTCACCCCAAGGATTCAAACTCTCGTCACTTGCGAGGCGTCCTCATGGGGAACCCATGTGCCAATTGACCTAAAGGCCGTTGACCACAAGAGCAATATTGTTTCTGTGAAATTTTCATGAAAGAACACAGAAGAATTATTGCAGCCATCCTCTTATCTAAGATTTTCCTAGCATTACTTACTCTAGCACAATATTATCATATTTAATGTTGAACACAGTAGACATAATTATTTCTAACCTTCAAAATTTTCAAAGGACCTTGTGTGGAAGGATGTAATTTTTTGTCCCATTAGGTGCAATTGCATTCCTCTATGTTTCTCCTTTGGTACAACTTCCTTTTTATCACCTGTTTAACCAATAGTCATTGAGCTGGCGCGCGACATGCTAGAAAGCGAGCACATGACTCCTCTGACCGCAAATGCATGGGTCGTCAAGTAATAAACCTCTCTTGCAAGCACGAGAGGGTCGTATTCCCCTGGACCTGAGAAGTACTATTACTTCTTTGTCGACAATACTATCCAGTCGATCAATTCGAAGTGGTTGATTTTGGCATAATAATTGCGTAAATAATACACGGAAAGTAGCACTACACGTACGAAATGGGTAAGAGCAATGGAAAGGAAAGGCCTCAGACGAGGATCCCCTCGGGAGAATAACAAGTATGGAAGGTGAACTAAGATAACATGAAGTTGGCTAGAGTCTTGATCCACAAGATTCTAAATTCAACTACCTTGAAACCTCCGGTGATAGCCTTAACCTATACGGGTTCTGATCGTCTAATACCCCTATGATGTCATTGGGCGAAATGAATCTCTATCCAGGGTTACACCTTAATGTGGGAGGCTATCGGCACTCAGAATCTCTAGTGCACCGATACATGGAATCCCTCTTTATTCTATGTAAACTAATAAATGCAAGCAACCTGCTATACATACATCATTCAATATTAACTCTAAGAAATCCATCCATTATAGAATGAATAAACAAAACAATATATTAGAATCAAAACATCAATTTAAACCAACAATTAATTAAACAAGTATTCAACCCTCCATACAAGTTATCCTCACAAAGTTCACCGGATTGCCCGGTAACCTTGGAAGGTTAGTTCAATGTTAGGCAAATACAAGATACAAGATAAGAAATACAATTATCAAATTACATGACTAATGATGATGGTGAGTACTCATCGGATTCACGCCGTCGAGTTCTTGAGATGCTCTCCTCGGTGTCCACCCTCTTCTCCCGTTAATTCCCGAACAGAATCACCTTTCTCCGATGAGTATGTGCGCTGAAGATCATCAGATTCATACGGTGGCTCCTCTCCCTTCCAAAAGCCCTAACTTCGCCTTTTATACGTTTCCAAGCATGTGGGCAAGTGTGCGACTGCATGGGGCCGCACAGGATCGAAATGGGACAAAAACTAGTGTTTCTACGACTCGTGTGGGCGCCGTGAAGGCCACATGGATGCCGCACGGCCTTCTGGCCGCGCCGTGCTGCCTGCTATGCGGGCCACACAGAAGCCCGCATAGTTTTCTGTCGGTGCTTTGCCACCGCACATGGCCCGCACAGAGACCACACAGCCCTCGGTTGGGGCCATTCCACTTTGTTTCCGCCTCGGTTGCTCGCCATCTCATTCTATGGTGTTCGGGAGTCTGTATAATCTTCAAAAGAGCCCATTTTATGCTCCAAAACACCCAAAATCTTCCTTATTAGCTCCGACGGGTTCTCCAATGCCCTGACATGCAAATATAACAAGAAACGGCGTAAACGCGCATCGGTGTTATTCAAACTTGCATGAATGTGGGAGAATAATACAATATGAAACAGTGTATTTAGGCATTTATCAGTCACTACAAGAAAAAGACAGTCTACCCACGGATGATTTTGTGGGTAAAACTGCAAAAATTCATAGGTAAACAACTTTACCCAAGGATTACCCACAGATTAGAGTTCCTTGCTAATAGGCTCGTGGGTAAAACATTACCCACGGAATTTCCGATTCCTAGGTGAATTACCCACGGATACAGTCCTGGGTAAATGATTTATATCCCAGCTAAATAATTCATGGGATTGATAAAAAACCATATATTGCCCACGAATAAATCCTAGGTAAATTGTTTACATCCCTCGGTAAATAATTACTATGATTTAATAAAAAACCATGAATTACTCATATATATCTCGCGGGAAATCGTTAGGTATTGTTTTTCAAATTTACATAGGAAATCTAACGTGGGGGTAATTACTGGATATATATTGTTATGTTTGCTAGGTAATCCCTGGGTAAAACTCCAGTTAAACATATATTATCCCTGGGTATTCCCTGGATAAATATCATGTTAAAAATATGTAATCATGGTTATTCCCCGAGTAATTTTAATACCAAAAATAAAACATTAATGGGTATTTTATGGATATCTCATTGAACCTATTAATTCAATCATAATTTAAATATTATTTAAAGATAACAATTTCTAAGATCAAAACAATCAATAACACAATATAAGTATTTAACTAAGTCAATGATCATTGTTATCATCTCCACCTCTTATACCTTCATGTACCTTTGGTTGACTGCTACTAGTATTTTGAGATCCATTTGGAGGAGACATATTGATGTTGTTGCATAACAATTGTTTCATTCTTCTTAAATCAGTTATCAAATTATTTTGTGTCTCAAGCTTCTTGCGCATAATTATCAACTCCTTTAGAACCTCATCTTGATTTTGGATTTCAGAAGAGCTTGCACTTGACTTGCTTCCATTTATATTGCCGCTACAATAATAAGAAAACAATTGAGATCCAAGGCCATACACACTTCTCTTCTTTTCACCACCAGCTACCTCATAATAAAGTGCTACTTCATCAATTGGGCAAAGTGCAACATTTCCTGATCCACTATTTGCTTGAGATGCCTCCCTCAAACTCACCACTTTATCCTATAAATACAACAAAAAAAATAAATAGATGGCTACCAATAAATCATTAAAAGTTAAAAGAAATGAATTATATGGATTTAAAAAACTTTAAAACTTACATTAAGTGATCTAGACCTTTCATCAATAAAAGTTTGTCCATCATGCTTTTTTGTGTGGGTAAAGAAATAACTCATATGATGTAGGTACTCAACCCAATGAAGATGTTTATAAAAAGATCAATATATAAACTTTATTCATGTAAATTTAACTACCATAAAAATCTATTGAATATGAAACACATAAAATTTATATTTAAACAAAAATAGAAGTAAATGTATTCAACAACACAAAACCTATTAGTCATGTAAACAAATTATATTTACACCACACAATATAACATGTTAATGTAATGATTTCAAGCACATTCAAAATGCAAACAATTTATATTTATATTGAAACAAGCCCAACTCATCTAACACTCAAATAAATTGCATTTATATTTAGAAGTATGTTCCAATGTTCAACATGGGGTATTGATCCTCCGGTATGAGATGATGACCCTGTAACACTCCTTTAATTGTGTGAATTTTGTTCTCTTTTCATTTTAAAGTCAAGATTCTCCCAAGCAACTTTCCAATGCCTCCAATCATCTTCCGATATATATTCTATTTTTTTTTTTCAGATTTTCTTATTTTTCTTAGAAAGTCACTATATCGTTGCGAAGTTTTTATAGCCCATGCCACTTTCGCTTGTGTCTCCATAGAAAAATCCCACATGCAATGCTTTCAAGAAATTATGAAATTATCATGATTCAATTATGAGAAAAATGAAAACATTAACTTAAATTCAAAATAAATATACCATAAACTCCTCGAAATAAAAGTCTTTCGTAGCTTGTGAAACTGTCTTTGATGTGTAGCCCTCAGTATCTACTTTTTGCTTAAACACCTTTGTTATCACCCATGAACATTTGCTAGAAGGTTCTAACCTGTTATAATCAAGTATACAAATGAAATAATACATGATAACATATAAACGTGCATTTATTTGAACAATGATGGTTTTAATGATGAATTCCATTGGCTTAAAATCACAATGATAGTTTTAATGAAAAGGAAAATGGAATGATAAACTGAGATTGTAATAATAGGATAAATATCATGTTGCATCATTTATGAAATATGATGGTATGTCTTAAGCTATATGAGCATTTAGTATTAGTAATCATGAGCTACAAAGTTTGCATCCAGAATAGCAGAGAATCTCATTTGAACAATCCGACTGGCTACAAGCTACTCAATCAACATGAAAAGCTAGAGTTAGGTAAAAAAGTATCATCTACTTTGATGTCATTTGATTAATATTATGTTGTTAACCATCAAACATTTAACATCATCTTCACAGAAGTATTGAAATTAAATGCTAACCACATGCTACTGACTGATATTTTTGGGTGTTGTTTCCTTGATAATCTAAAGGCCACTTTGTTAATAATCAAATTTTGAGCACGATAATATATTTATAGAGTCAAAGATTTTAACTTTTTTGTCAACAGTAATGTTATTTTGACATAAGTTGCTATGATGGCAATTATTATAACTTTTTTATTATCTTTTCAATAAATATGTTGATTGTCGTTAAAGAAAAAATCAATTGAAATATGTATATTGACAAGCAACAAATTAACAAACCTTTATGCTACAGTTTGAAGCCATAAATGCACAGTATCCATGTATCACTAATGTTAGATGTAAACTAAACATATACAATTCAACATAAAAGCTTAAGCTTATAGAATAAGAATTTTAGGCTAATATTCTTAGATCTATATTTACTAACTTAAACCAATGTGTAATTATTGGTTACTCTAATACGCCCTTTCAATATATGCTATTTTCTTTCGACTACCACCATCACAAACAAACCAATTAACTAAGTGAAAAATAAGAGACAGAGATGGATGAAAATGCCCCTTTCATCTAACAACTACACTCCAAAAACCACTTTGATCTAAAAAATGGTGCATTGTGATCTTATAAACCTACATAATTTTATTTATTTTTTGATGACACGTTAGTAGGGACACATCATCTACCAGTCCAACAGTATTCCCTTATCAAATTAGATGTCATGCAGCAATAACACTAAGTTACATGGAAGGGCAAAACATGGGTCTAATTATATCACCAAAATGCACAATTTTCGAATTCATGGACCAAAGTGACTTTGGGTATAGTTGGGGACTAAAAGTGCATTTTCACCAAAAAGATAATCATGGTCCATATGAGAATGAAGCCATGAGTGGAGAAACGATGAAATGGAAAAAGAAGATAACAGTATAGGAAACAAATACAAATATTATAATCCTTCTCGACACCTATGGCTATATTAAACACATGAAACTGTGCTTATATAGATTGCACTACTAGGTATAAAATATTTCCCAATAATAATATTAGGGGACACAAATTATTTCAAACTATTAATAATATCAAATATAGAATCTCCTAATGCTAATATACCAATCATATATGAAACAAAACAACCTGGGTGCGCCCATAACTGATACCACCACCTTCATCTTGCATTGTATTATTCTTATTGGTCATATGTGGAAGTATAAATGTGGAAGCGATTTGAAAATGACCCAAGGATGATTGAGCCAAGCTTCAATTAGACAACCAATACTTCAGCCTAGCTTGAAATTAATAGTCATCTCTCTCAATCAGTTTGTTTGGCTTTAACTTATTTATAACAAAATCAAGCTAAATTCAAGTTTAATTCAGTTAAGCCTAAGCTACCTACAAACAGTTTGACTATAGACAACGTTACATAATATCTTTCATCCTCACAATGCATAAATTATCGATGTAATTCGGTTTGATGAACGTACACTATCCTTATCATTAGAAATACCTTCCGAAAAGCCCTTGGATTGGCAACCCCAAGAATTTTAACACCATCAATTGCAGGCCTTCTAACACATTCACCATCAATTGGAGATATCCTGCAACAGTAACAGTTATGAGTGGAACAATACAATGGAGGATTATAGTAGCCCATTGTAAATATTCGAAAACCTGCCACTGAAAAAACATGAACAAAATTAAGAGAATTAACTATAATAAAAATGGCTTGCGGCTTCTACCGAGCATGTTAACTAAAAATGCATTTCTAAACATACTGCTCTTAGACATCCACCACCCAAGATGCAAAATTTTGTCCTCATTGTCAGACTATGTGCACAAGCAAGTGTGCACCATGATGACATCCTCATTGTCCTCATTATCTAGAAAGCCCCAAAGTTAAGAGTCGAAAATTCATCAAAATAAATCCAATCAACAAAACGCCATCCAAAAAACAAAAAATGAACATATAAGAACCAATTGAAACTCCAAAAGCAATGAAAAACCTAGAAAATGGAAGGAAAACCCCCGCGTCGTCATCAAAGCAATGAAAAAAAGATCAAAGGAAGAGGAACAACCTCGTTATAGCAGAGTTCTCAGACTAGCTAATGCGATCGAAGATGGAGGGGGAGCGAGAGGAACTAGTGAAAGCGCCTCCGCAAAGATGATCTCGAATAGCTCCCGTTTGTTTCTTGTTCTAAATTTTAGATTTGTTTTACAAAAAACAATTTATGAAAAAGGACGTTTCCAAATTATTTTGATGATTATATATATAATTGGGTTCATTTAAACAGAGTTATTTATTTATTTATTACCATTTGTATTTTTTATTGCTTGTTTTTTATTGGAACGTGATATATGGAAAATTATTTTTTATTAATTATGAAAAATTTTCTAAAAATATTGATTTGATGTATATGGTTATTTAATTTAATAAATATTTTTTTATGATGGATAGTTATTAATTTCATACACAGACGAGGTAAAAACAATTTTCTAAAAACCAAAATATTTTTTAAAAGAGCCAAATAGTATTTTGGAAGACAAGTAAAAAACCAAAGAGACACTTAATTTCACAAAAGTTTTCATAAAAATCTTTTTAATATTGTTATAATGTCGAGAATCAGAGAATAAAATTTTATAAATATTTTTTTCTAAAATTATAATTTTTTAAAATATATACTAATATGTATAAATGTTTTTTGAAAAATTTATTTTTTAATTTTAATATTGTTATCATAAGAACATCACATATTTTAATATTGTTATCATAAGAGCATCACATATTCATCAAATACTTAACCTCTTTGGTCATGGGTCCATTGTTAATGTTTGTATGCTTAAAATTTAAACATTATTTTACTAATTGTCTACCAAAAAATATTATGAGTAAACTACCGATAAATTGTCAATAGTAAATACTCACCTCATCTTTCACTACCCAACGAATTGCCTATGGCATTTTGTCTGTGTAATTTCTAAGTAAAATCTGGTGAAAGTCATGTATTTGAATACCCAGGAATCACCCAGGAACACTTTACCCACATATAATATCCCTGGGTAATTTGAAGGAAATATTATAGTTTTAAATTCAAGTGAGATTACCCACAATAATAATACCCACAAACCAAATTCATGGGCAATCCGTGGGTAAACATGGTGCATATACTTTACCCACGGATTACCCACAGAATATTTACCAACACACATTTTTCATAGGTAATCCATGGGTATTTGTAAGGCAAAAAAACCCCGTGATATTTTACCCATGACTTACGCATGTATTATATATCACTGGGTAAATCATGGGTAACTCCGTGTTTGTTTCCTAGGTAAATATAATATAACTTGATTTTACTATTTCCAAGCTAATTCGTTGGTATTGCCTGTGTATTTACCCAAGGAGCGTGTCCGCAGAAATTTGTTGCAGGTAAATTGATATTTTCTTGTAGTGTAGCATTTTCAATCTCGTCAGGATTTTCTGTAGTTGATGCGTTTTCCTTTTGGGTGCAGTTGTAGTGCTTTTAGATTTCTACGGGGAACATTTAGATTATCTACGCACAAATGAAGCATTAGCAATGGGATTCAAAAGGATCAACAAATAAATATTTCTTTCTATTGGATGCAATTGCAGTTTTTGGTTGTTTACTCTTTGGAGCATATTTCCTTACATGAGTTGTCTAACCAGCTGAAGAATTGCCAGTGGGATTCATGAGTCAAATTACAACACCCTGTGGGTTTTCAATGTTCTCCTACAAAGAAGATCATTAGGATCAATTCAATTAATATGGGCTTGAATGAGTTACATAATGCAGCAATTGAACTTACACTTGCTTTGCTCCTTTTTGGACACGTGAGTCTATTGTGGCCTTCACCAAGGCACACCCTCCACTTAAATACACTACCTGCCTTTGTGAACTTTGTTGTGTTCTTCTTCTTACCTTCTAATGGCTCCTTTCCCTTTTCTTGGTAGGTTTTCTTGGCATTCTCTTGACCATTGGTGGCAAGAATGGTCCTTCCTCACTTAATGGCTAGAATTTTCTACCCTTGACTAAATTGGCAAGAGATTGGTATGCCTTCAAGTGGGTCTTTTTTCTTAACCATTCAGATACATATTCCAGAGGATCTACTCTATTGAATGCAATGGAAGCCTTTGCATGTTGGTAGGGAATTCCAGATTTTTCTCATTTTCCACATGAACATGCATGCTCTGCTAGCACAACTACATAAGCGTCCCTTACATGCAAAACCAAATTGTCCAAGTATACTTCATGTCCTTGTCCCCCATTCCACTCAACGTACCATTTAACACTCCTTTTCCTCTCTTTCTCAATCTTTGCAATTATATTTAGTCCACAATCACATCTCCAATTCCTAACATACTCCCTTTTGACTACTATCCTGGTCATCACATATTGTCGGATGACTTTTTTCTTCACCTTGCATAGATGTGCCTAGCATACATCTTATGCTCAATGTGAGGGAAAAGATCATTAGCTGCATGTATTATACCCTACAATGAAGATAAAGGTCAGTTTTAAATACGATCCTGCTAGTGTATTTAAAAAATAATAATTTTTGTATTATGCAAACTTTTTGCATGTCATAATCAATGACCATCCAAGCCCATCTCCAATTTAGAGGTCAGCTTTAAGCTGCAAAAAAACCATGTCCATGATTAAGTTGTCTCTTTACGTACCACTAGCCAATCTATGGGGAACATTTGATTGTTCCCATCTCTCGCTAGCACCTACAAGTAATTGACTTTTCAACAAGCCCTTCAAGAAGCACCCATCAACCCTTATGATCCTCTTGTAGCCACCAAGAAAACCATCTCTAGCAGCTATTAAACAAATATACATCTTCTAGAAGGTAGGCAACTAATCCGGCTTGAGTCTTTGTGACACCACATAGATATTACTTCCTAGATTGTTAGCTTTCAACTCAATGGCATAGCTATTTAAAACCCTCGAAGTCCTCCTAGAACGGCTACTCAATCTTCTTAAACCAAATTTTTTGCATTTCGGCAGACTTTGTTGGTGATGAAGACTCCCGACTCCATTCTCACCATTGACCTCAACCGCCTTGGTCTAATGAAACGCATGGCAACAATTATCTCCCAAAATATCTTGACAATATATAATTGGGTTCATTTAAACAGAGTTATTTATTTATTTATTACCATTTGTATTTTTTATTGCTTGTTTTTTATTGGAACGTGATATATGGAAAATTATTTTTTATTAATTATGAAAAATTTTCTAAAAATATTGATTTGATGTATATGGTTATTTAATTTAATAAATATTTTTTTATGATGGATAGTTATTAATTTCATACACAGACGAGGTAAAAACAATTTTCTAAAAACCAAAATATTTTTTAAAAGAGCCAAATAGTATTTTGGAAGACAAGTAAAAAACCAAAGAGACACTTAATTTCACAAAAGTTTTCATAAAAATCTTTTTAATATTGTTATAATGTCGAGAATCAGAGAATAAAATTTTATAAATATTTTTTTCTAAAATTATAATTTTTTAAAATATATACTAATATGTATAAATGTTTTTTGAAAAATTTATTTTTTAATTTTAATATTGTTATCATAAGAACATCACATATTTTAATATTGTTATCATAAGAGCATCACATATTCATCAAATACTTAACCTCTTTGGTCATGGGTCCATTGTTAATGTTTGTATGCTTAAAATTTAAACATTATTTTACTAATTGTCTACCAAAAAATATTATGAGTAAACTACCGATAAATTGTCAATAGTAAATACTCACCTCATCTTTCACTACCCAACGAATTGCCTATGGCATTTTGTCTGTGTAATTTCTAAGTAAAATCTGGTGAAAGTCATGTATTTGAATACCCAGGAATCACCCGGGAACACTTTACCCACATATAATATCCCTGGGGTAATTTGAAGGAAATATTATAGTTTTAAATTCAAGTGAGATTACCCACAATAATAATACCCACAAACCAAATTCATGGGCAATCCGTGGGTAAACATGGTGCATATACTTTACCCACGGATTACCCACGGAATATTTACCAACACACATTTTTCATAGGTAATCCATGGGTATTTGTAAGGCAAAAAAACCCCGTGATATTTTACCCATGACTTACGCATGTATTATATATCACTTGGGTAAATCATGGGTAACTCCGTGTTTGTTTCCTAGGTAAATATAATATAACTTGATTTTACTATTTCCAAGCTAATTCGTTGGTATTGCCTCGTGTATTTACCCAAGGAGCGTGTCCGAGAAATTTGTTGCGGTAAATTGATATTTTCTTGTAGTGTAGCATTTTCAATCTCGTCGGGATTTTCTCGTAGTTGATGCGTTTTCCTTTTGGGTGCAGTTGTAGTGCTTTTAGATTTCTACGGGGAACATTTAGATTATCTACGCACAAATGAAGCATTAGCAATGGGATTCAAAAGGATCAACAAATAAATATTTCTTTCTATTGGATGCAATTGCAGTTTTTGGTTGTTTACTCTTTGGAGCATATTTCCTTACATGAGTTGTCTAACCAGCTGAAGAATTGCCAGTGGGATTCATGAGTCAAATTACAACACCCTGTGGGTTTTCAATGTTCTCCTACAAAGAAGATCATTAGGATCAATTCAATTAATATGGGCTTGAATGAGTTACATAATGCAGCAATTGAACTTACACTTGCTTTGCTCCTTTTTGGACACGTGAGTCTATTGTGGCCTTCACCAAGGCACACCCTCCACTTAAATACACTACCTGCCTTTGTGAACTTTGTTGTGTTCTTCTTCTTACCTTCTAATGGCTCCTTTCCCTTTTCTTGGTAGGTTTTCTTGGCATTCTCTTGACCATTGGTGGCAAGAATGGTCCTTCCTCACTTAATGGCTAGAATTTTCTACCCTTGACTAAATTGGCAAGAGATTGGTATGCCTTCAAGTGGGTCTTTTTTCTTAACCATTCAGATACATATTCCAGAGGATCTACTCTATTGAATGCAATGGAAGCCTTTGCATGTTGGTAGGGAATTCCAGATTTTTCTCATTTTCCACATGAACATGCATGCTCTGCTAGCACAACTACATAAGCGTCCCTTACATGCAAAACCAAATTGTCCAAGTATACTTCATGTCCTTGTCCCCCATTCCACTCAACGTACCATTTAACACTCCTTTTCCTCTCCTTCTCAATCTTTGCAATTATATTTAGTCCACAATCACATCTCCAATTCCTAACATACTCCCTTTTGACTACTATCCTGGTCATCACATATTGTCGGATGACTTTTTTCTTCACCTTGCATAGATGTGCCTAGCATACATCTTATGCTCAATGTGAGGGAAAAGATCATTAGCTGCATGTATTATACCCTACAATGAAGATAAAGGTCAGTTTTAAATACAGTCCTGCTAGTGTATTTAAAAAATAATAATTTTTGTATTATGCAAACTTTTTGCATGTCATAATCAATGACCATCCAAGCCCATCTCCAATTTAGAGGTCAGCTTTAAGCTGCTAAAAAAACCATGTCCATGATTAAGTTGTCTCTTTCTGTACCACTAGCCAATCTATGGGGAACATTTGATTGTTCCCATCTCTGCTAGCAGCTACAAGTAATTGACTTTTCAACAAGCCCTTCAAGAAGCACCCATCAACCCTTATGATCCTCTTGTAGCCACCAAGAAAACCATCTCTAGCAGCTATTAAACAAATATACATCTTCTAGAAGGTAGGCAACTAATCTGGCTTGAGTCTTTGTGACACCACATAGATATTACTTCCTAGATTGTTAGCTTTCAACTCAATGGCATAGCTATTTAAAACCCTGAAGTCCTCCTAGAACGGCTACTCAATCTTCTTAAACCAAATTTTTTGCATTTCGGCAGACTTTGTTGGTGATGAAGACTCCCAGCTCCATTCTCACCATTGACCTCAACTGCCTTGGTCTAATGAAACGCATGGCAACAATTATCTCCCAAAATATCTTGACAACTACTAAAGCTATTACTCTCATGTTTCTAGTGGCTCCAAGGAGGCAAGAGTGGTCAGGGACATAGTGTTTAACAATAAATGATTTCTTCTTACTACATCATGAACATAGTATTAACCATTTGCAATTCTTCCCACATTTGCATTTTCTTGATCCTGAGATCAAGGAAAAAAAATCCTCCAGAGGAACATTAGAATCATACATCTTCCTTGTGGACCTGTGCCTTTGTCCATCTTCTGCAATTGAGCCTTCACTAGTGTCTTCATAGCTCCCTAGATCTAATGGTGAGATATAGTCACTTTCATAACAGCCGACCTTCCTAAACTCAGAGTCAGGCCTGACATTGCTTTGGCTATAGCCACCATCCCTCACATTCACAGCTAGATTTTCATAAGCATCATTCTAATCGTCTTGTTGCAAACTCTTCTTTAATTCAACATATTTTCTCAATTTGTCTCTAGCCGGCTTCCTCTCTCTCAACATCCTCATTTGCGTTACAATCTACAAATGGCACATGAGCCAGCCTTTCTTCATCATCCTTACTATCATTATCCTATTCGTGCACTGGGATTTCACTCCCTAAATAAGTCTCTAGTTCTGCTGGATTGTCACTATCTCCTGTTCCGCACATTGGATTTCATTCCCCAAAGCTGTCAACAATTATGGGATTTCTTCTAGATCTGTCTTCTTGCCTTGTTCCTCACATGAGATTTCACTCTGAAAAGCAATACTTGCATCATCCTTGCTGTACTCGTTCCCATTCTCCTACCGTAGCTCCTCACATGGGTTTTCACATTCACTCACTAATTCCACTAGATCTATCTTCTTGTTCTGTTCATCACATGGGAATTTCACTACGACAAGCAAAACCTGCATCATCCTTGTTGCACTCATTTCCACTCTGGCCCCTGTTTCTCACTTGGGCTTTCACCTTCACACACCAAGTAGGTCACCAACACATTTGGCAATATCTTCCCATTACCACTACTTGAACCACATGTTGATAACAATTCTACAAAAACATTTTCCTACACACTAGGTCTTAAAATTTCTGGCAGAATCCTCTCATGGCTAGCATTAGTTGGTTCAACATATATATCCACATAATATATTTCCTTAGTTGTTCAGTTGGACCTACAATGTCAATGTCATAAGTGATTTGCTTAAATGTCCCGTCCCCATCCACAAAGAATAGATTAGCAACCTTATTAATGTCATAACTCAACAAATAGGCATCCCCTCACAAATCCCAATGGCATATCTTGTCGAAGTCCACACCAAACTCATTCACCTTCCCAATTCCATATTTTGGGCTCCCTTATTGTACTAGTTTCCTCAACAACTACTTTTATAACTTGTTACTTGATGAATACCAAACTAACTTAGAAACAAATTTCACTTATCTTATTTCTGCAACAATTATGGAAATAATTTATTATCTGCATGCTACTATGTTGATCCAAAGTGGAGACCATCAGAATGTCATTTATTTAACTAACAAGGGAGAAAAAAACCCTGAGAGAGGCACAAGTTTCAATTAGGGAACCATAGTCACATATATTGATGAATTGTTTATCAATCAAGATAAATAAAGCCTAACAATCTTTATTTCAGATTAGTACATGTATTCACCATCGAGGGAACCATTTATACTAAACAAAGGAATAAAGAAGGTACCCAACACTTGTAAGAATATAGCAATTGTGACTGCATAATTACGTATAAATGGGAAAGAATCTAAGCATTCTGCAAAACCCACATCCCATTACACACAACTCAACACTAAGACAACCACATGACATCATGAAAATCAAATTCAAATGAAATCAAATTCTAATAAAGTCTAAAACCAAAACCAACAATGCTTGCCTACTTTTGGTAACTTAAGATGTAGATAGAAGGACTGTCGTGTTCCAAGGACTGTTAAGCTGAGAAGACTTTACCCTAGAAATTGATGTTGTTGTTAGCAAGAATGACCTCTTTCACTAGCGATGGTAGTGATTTGTCAAAGGAGAGGCGTTTGACGAAGGCGACAACAATTAGATATGCTTGCAGGGGTAACACGAGGTGGCAAATTCCAACTGTGGGACTCATCAATGTCTAGTTGGCATATAATTAATGGAGTGGAGATTTAAGGGTGCGCTTTGAATCTAGACTTGATTCCATAATTTTGTTAGTTAGAGTTAAACTGGATCCGATTACTTAGTAATAAGGTTAGAGGAGTCATACCTTTCCTGGAATTTGTCATAATATTTTATTATTATTTTAATTGTGTAAACTGCCATGTCAGCCTCTCGAATGGAAAATGTGACGAATGTTAAGGGAAGGGACTATCTTTACTAAAAACAAATAATAGAGGGACCCCACACAGACAAAAAATAATGGAAGGATTAAATAATCATTTCACAATAATAGAGGGGCTAAACAAGGTATTATACCAAATAAAAGTAGTAAAAAATGAAACATTATGTGATATCTGACCATTGAAATAAAAACAACATTGATTAAGAGATGGCAATCCATTCAGACCATTCAACCATCTATCACCCTTGTATATGAAGAATCCCTTGGTCTTTCTATAGATGGGGCTTGAGATCTCTAACCTACCTTAATATAGATGGTATGTATGTTTATATAATATGATATAAAACTTTGTATTTTTAAATTTTCTTTTTCTTAAAATTTGATATCTTAATGTGCTAAAGTTAATGATTAAAATTTGAATATGTGGCCAGATGACCAAATGACTATGGGAATCTCAATTCTCTTAAAATTTGAACCTTAGCTCAAAGCCAATGATCTCAATGTTCCCCTAAACGTTTAGGAAGGAGAGGATGATTTGAGTTTGATTATATTTGTACATTTTTTTTTAATCAAATTTTTTATTGTTTCACTTATTGTTTTTGGATAAACTTATAGAATTTGGCACTTAACTCATTCATTCTACATGATTAGATATTAAATAGCCTTAATAAGCTCATAGAAGTTATTTTAGCCCATTTTAAGAACAAATTCAGGCAAAATTAAAGTTTAGAGCAACCACATCCGTGGCATGAACATTACACCTTTTCCAAAGAAATAAGCAATGGATGCATGAGTCTAGAGTTCACCGTGGCCGTGGTAAGATAAATACCAAATTGTGGTGACTTAAATAAGACGCCATGGTGATGGACTGTTCACGAGTGCATGTTTATGGGTATTGTTCATGCCCTCGTGAGTTATATAGGAGGCTGTGGTGGCTTCTATTGGAGGTTGTGATCAATTTTCCACTAGATTTTTTATTCCATGGACCAAGCTTTGGTGAATATTACAAGAGGCCGCGGTAAGTACTATAAAAAGCCTTGATAAGGTCTTTAAAGGGGCTTTGGAGATATTTTTCATGGAGAGCCATGTACGACTATAGCTATCATTAAAACCATGGTTAGGCCCAAAATTATAGCTTATAAATAACTCATCACTTATTCTTTGATAGGAGGATATTTAGAAAGTTTGGAGACACATCTTGAAGACTCTCATCAACTCTTGGAGCATTCTTGGAGGGGATTTTGATCTCTAATTTAGAAGTAAAGACTGGAGAAGATACAAGATTGAAGGAAAAGACTGAGATTCCTTGGAGAAGAAGCCATCTCGTCATCAAATACAAGAAGATTAGAAGCAATTTTCCATGAATTTATACTTATAGATTTATCGAATCCTATATGAACTTTGTGAACTTTTGTGAACATGAGTTGCTAAACCCCATTTTGGTGTTTTGATTTGATGAACTTCGGATTGCATTTTAATTCTTAATTTCATTTTCAATGATTTAATCTTCAATTATGTTCATGATTCGGTCATTTCAGTGCGCTCCATGGATGTAGTTAGTGAGAGCCTAGGTTCAAGAACATGAATCTAGTTAGTGAGAGCATGGATTCATTTGATCATGTACTTATTGAGAACCATAACTCATGTTAGATCCATTATGAGTGAAATAAATTAATAGCCGCTCACCCCAAATGATACATTCATAAAGAAAACGTATGGAATACATGCCTTACTATGTTTAGGTGTTAAGATAGGAACCTACAATCTAATGTTCAATAAATATAGATCAAGAATGTTTTTTGAAATCAACCTTTAGACCAAAGGAAGTTATTATCTAAGCACCGGCTTATTGATGCAGTTACTCTAATTGACTTATCTTAATTTCTTGAGTTTGTTTATGTTTGTTTTTATTAGTTCTTGAATTTAGTTTTGATTCTTATTATTTCTAGGCTAGATAATAGAAGACAAATTAGTATCTATTACTTCTTTTCTCATAGGACCAACGTCTTCATTAGAGCACATTTTCTTATTTGTACAACTAGTTCACTCCCTAGCATGCACACTTTCAATAGTGCAAAAAGTGGCATAGGAGAGGATTAGTAGGTTATTCACTCACAAGGCGCTCAGGGAAAGGGTGGATTGCTTTGGAGGACTCAAATGATTTTGCTGAATAATCAAGATCTATTTCCTATATATGGAAAAACAAGATGAATTGACAAAATCCCAAATGTTGAACACAAAAGTCATTACTGGAGTAGGAAGCTGTTCTTCGGCATATTTTTCGGCGATCTACCGCACAACCTTCACCAAGGGAGAGGCAAACAAAGGAGAAGGAGTTTGGAGGGAAGATCTAAGCATCAAAGTAGCCGTTGTGGAGAGATCTGACGGCGTCATTGATAAACGTCTAAAAGTACGTATTTTACATGTATTTGTTGTGTATTATTTTCATATCTTTTTGTTGAATCTATGCCCTTTTAGATCTAAATTACTTTATTTTTGTATTTCAGGCCAGCCAGAAGCCCTGGGGACTCGACGACGAGATGGGGAGCGATTTCGACATCAAAACAGCGTTTTCGAGACGGGACACTGTAGCAGGTACTGTAGCTCATCGCGGACTTCGTGGCAGAAAAGTAGAAATCCCGAGGGGTCAGCATACCGGCAGTATGCTGACCCGTTTACCCATCGGGATTTGGGGTTTTAAGGCCGATCTAGGGCATTTTGAAGAAAACTTTTGCATCTTCTTGGAGAGAGCTTTTGGGGGAAAAGAAGGCTAGGGTTTGAGCATCATTTCTACACCATTTTGGAGGGCAAAAGGAGAGGAAATTCGGGTTTTCTAAGGAGAGGAGAGCAAGATCTTGGAGGATCTACTTCAAAAGCTTCATTGTTTGGAGGTTGAAGACAACGGGAAGCCACCCCTTCGAGTGGCGTCTTCGGAAGGTTTTCTCCGGGGATCCAAGCGGCATTCGACCTTCACCATTTGAGGGAGTGTTCCGCATGTTTATTTTGGTTATTTGCATGGTTTGTGTGGTGGATTTATTGGACATGAACAACTAAACCCCAAGGTCACCGGATGTAGGTGAACCTTGGGGGCAAAACTTGTGATGTTTTGGATTATTTGAGCTATTTATTGTATGATTGGCTTGTTGTGATCCTTGTTTGGTATTCTTAATCATTTTGGTACAAGTGCTTAATTGTTGTATCAAATTCTTGGTAGCACTTTGTAGCATGACCATTGCCTTAGTGCTAGACTCTACTAAACTTGGAAGGGATTATTGTATAAATACGCCGTGATCATCGGGTATTTGTACCCCTCCATTTCTAGGGTTGAAAACTAACTAGTGTTTCCACCCTAACTTGAGAAAACCATCATTCTCCTTGCAACCGTGTGAGAGGTTGAGTGGAAGAAATTCCTTATTCAACACTTGTACCGGGTTAGGGGTCAATTGCCGTGACCATCGGGTTGGCCTAAGCTTAGGTTTTCTCGGTCCAACTAGCCACATACTTTATTTCTCAAATATCCTACTCACTTGAGTAGCCCCCTTGGGGATCCTCATCCGTGACCGTTTTCCATCCCTGAGCATCTTCCGAGTTTTGATTCAATCGTATTTATTAAGAAAATTTCTCTTGTTACTATTTGTTTTCTTTCTTATCTATTCTCTTAAAAATGGAATCGGTGAGCTAAACAACAAGTGAAAAGTGAGTAAGGTAGCTCCTCGGGCCCCTTGGGAATACGACCCACTCGTGCGTGCACGAGTGGTTTATTACTTGACGACCCCGGCGCTTGCGGGTGTTGACATTCCGTGTCGATCAGTCATCAACAAACCTCAAGATCTTCACTGATCCAAGGAGATCTCAACATGGAGGGAGTATTTCACACTTCGTTTCTTGTATTTTCTTTCCTTGGTGTTGTGATGAGTGCATTTTATATATACTTTTTATCTATTTCATATCTATTATTGGCTTGTCTTTTAGCTATTATTCTCCTTAGTTTGGTGCTATTTGGGGTATTCTATATTTTTATCCAGATAAACAGGTCTTGGAATAAATATAAAAAGTTTGGAGATAATTTCAACATAAAAGGACTCAAAGTACAACCCGTCAAGATAAGCACGACCCAAGCACGGACGTGCTTCTTAGCCTTACAGATTACAAGATTTTCGAAGAGAAGTGAAGAACTCTGATACACGGTCACGGTCTCCAGAGCACGGGTGTGTTGGGGGCCGTGCACTTCACTGTCTGGCGTGGATTTAGAAAATTGCTGAAACCAAGATCTGGTTGTAAAGTCCATGCCCAAAAACACGGGCCAAGCACACCCATGCTTGGGTCAAGAACATCGTTTTAAGCACCAAAATTAGGTTTTGAAGCGACTTTTTGGCTGGGTGACGGTTGGAGCAAGAGGAGGGAGTCCATCAGCATCATCCACCATCCCTTGGGAAGGAACTAGAGTAATGAATAAAGGGCACATCTAGGAGTGGAGCTTTGTCTATGGTGTAGATCCTCGAAGTGCAACCATTGATGCAAAAGCATAGGGAGTCTGGGCTTTTAGCTGATTGCTTTTGTTGTTCATTCAATGTTGTGTGAAACTATGAGGGGGCTAACCATCTCCGTTGCCCAAGATCGTTGAACTTGGATGTAGTTTTGTAATCAAATATTTTCTTCGCAATGTTTATGGTGTTCTTTTTATTGCCATGTTTAATCTTGTGTTACATTACTTGATGTGCTTGATTAGTGTAGTATAATTATAAATCTTGGCGTGTGCTGATTGGCTTAGTGTGATTGCCATAAGATGATTACTATCCTAGAAGTGCATGATTCCCGCAGTTATAATCATAATCCTCAACGTTTATCAACGTTATAGTTGCAACAAGGCTTTTAGAGTATGCATAGGCTTCATAGGAAGTACTTGATAGGCATTGCTAGATAGTAATTACAAACAACACCAAGGGATTAATCCGGGGCGCTACTCCTAACTAGTGTTATCTTGATAAAATTCTCTATATTTTGCTATCCTCTTTCATCAGTCTGTCCATCCCGACCTTTAGTCACATTCTACTCTAAATCTTTCTTCGGCTAGATATTAGAAGAAGAGAGAGTACTAAAAGCCATTCCAATTCTTTTGGATTCGACTACCCGATCCTTCTGAGTACACTTTACTACTTGTACGACCCGTGCACTTGCGGATACGCAAGGGGCGTATCATGTTCTATAAGTGTTCCTCTTTCATGAGAAACTAACACATTTGGTGTTTTGGACTTGATGAACCGTAGGGTCGTTCTTTGTAACTTTGGATGATCATCTTTATGGATGAAATGTTAGATGTTTGATTTCTCTTGTAGAAACTTGTAGTTTGCGGTTTAATCTATCATACTTTCATGTCTTAAGCTACATATGGAGACCTCCGTGGCTCATTCTTGAATTGTACTTGTAGATGTGGGATGCTCACTTGTACTAGATTGTGGATAGATTATTAATACACTGGGAAATTCAAGTATTTGGTAGCCCTTCGATTGTTGGGTTAGATCCTAGATTAGGATACACCCATTAGAGATCTCCCCAAGCACTTTGCGATCGTAAGAGGAGTTGATTTGGAAAGAATTCTAGTTAACACTCGTATGGGATTAGGGGTTAACCATCAAGGGATTTGGGGTTAATCTATTTTAGAGATCTCTTGATCCAAACTACCATCACAACTTCATCCTTAGTTTAGGGCTTAATGACAATCCTAGGAGGGTTCATTGTCCAAATCACTACTTCTCATGCTTGGTTTTCCCTTGAATGTTCATTGGATGTGTAGTAGTAGCCTTATCTTCTTGTTATTAGTTTTATTTCTTTAAATAGTCATTATTTTCACTCGGAGTTTTAGGCTAGAAAATAGATGAAGGAGAAGTAATAATAGCTCATTGACCCCGTGGAATAAGACCCCTGTCTCCCATATAGGGTATTACTTGACGACCACGTACACTTGTGGGTGGCGAGATCAAAGACTCCGTTAATTGGTATGCTATATCCTCTCTCTCTCTCTCTCTCTCTCTCTCTCCTCTCTCCATGATCAATATTATCTCCTAAAAATGTCACTTGGCCTTGGTAGATCATCTAAAAGATTCCCATTTAAAGACTTCCCGGACATCCACTTTCCGATATCTACCGCATTCAAGAATCCAAAGTAATGGAAATTAACTAATCCACTTTGAGAACCATTGATGGCGCTTGTTTTGATAAATTTTGCTACACTCCATCAAATGGTACTTTAAGTAACATAATCATTGGCTTGAACAAAGGCGTTGGTTACAAGAAAGGTCACTCATACATGTCCCTTTTGCCTGATGATTGAGTTCACCAAGGTAATGGATAACGCTTGTTAGAGATGCACCTTGGTTCATAGTCTGAACCAAAGATCTCACAAACAAGCTTTTTGGGATAAAATAAGGTACTGTAAATGTTAAACCCAGCTGCATTGGGTTATCTATGGGGACTTTAATGCCATTTTCTTTATGCAAGATAATAATAACAATACTCTTAATTTGGTTGACAAATAATGTGGACAAGAACTAGTGAGGGACTTAAGCCTGATGAAGCCCTTATTGTTGGCGGACTTTATACATGGACAAAGGGAAAAAAGGACCTCATAGGTTTTACATTGATTTCTAGTTAACCTATAATGGGTGTTCCTTTACCCTATAATGCACCCAAATTGTCTACCAAATGCTTGGCTCTAATCGCAAGCTTGTTCTCCTAGAATTAGAAAGATATATTCAAGGCTTAGTTTTGAGATTTGAATAAGCATGGTGCCCTGCATAAACCACACCAGTTACATGTAGTACCTCTGTATGCAGAAAGAGGCTTTCCAACCTCAAGACTAGGTAGTGCCGCTAAGCAAAATGTAGTTTTGGCTCCATCAAATTGAGAAAGCTACCCTTCCTTCATGACTTGGAAAACTGATGCGTCTCCGCAACAACACAACAGGGTGATGCGTGTCAACCCCTTGCGTTACCGCAAGTGCACGGGTCGTCAAGAAATAAAAGTGGACCCAAAGGGTCGGGTTGTCGAACCACAGGGAACAGAAGTACTAGTAATAGCCCATCTTTTGTTATCTAGCCTAATGAATATAGTGTTTGATTATCTAATGGCCAACACTAAGAGTGTCACCACAAGTGCGCAGGAAATAAAAGGAAAAGAGTTCTCAATCAATAAAAGTGGGGTATCCGGACAATGCTCCCCCTAGGATTCGGGTGTTGGATGTAGATTACAAGTGTTCTAAACGAAAACAATGAGTCGTGGGTATCCAAAGATATAACGGCCCCTGCCTCCCGGTCGCCGATAACTAGTCCCCTACGAGGTCCCGGCGGAGAATTCTCTCGACGCCTCACACCACATATGACTGCTTAAAACTCTAGGGATCCCAAAGATATAACCAATTCCTAAAAGTAGATCTAACCCTGCCTCCAGGTGAAAGATCCCTAACCCCCTACGAGATCCCGGCGGAGAATTCTCTCGACGCCTCACACCACATATGGTTGCTTGACACTTAGTGAATATGAAGATAGGAAATATCTGTCGGAAGGGAAAGGGGACACTCCGCTATCTCACGGCTCACCCTCTCAACCCTCTTTACTCTTGGTAATTCTAAACCTAGCGGTGATCTCTCTCTTCACTAGATTGAATAAAACATGCAAGGCAATTAATAATGAAATCAAAAGCACAAACAAGCATTAAGAACTCAAGAGTAAAACTCAAACTGATAAATTCGAATAGAAACACAATGTAAATCTAATGAAAATAAGAATCCTAGGGTTTACATGTCCGAATACCCTCTAGGGGTTTAGCTCTCCATGGAGCGAGTCACAAAACAAATAATAAATTCAGAATAAAGTTCTAAAGACATAAAGAATAACCCCCTTAAATCCGTGATGATAGTCTTGATGGGTAGTTTCCACGCCTGGATTGAATCCACTCCGAGGCTAGTCGCCGATGGCTTCCTTGACGCTATGACGGAGGAGGAATCGATCCAAGTTGGTGAGGAAAGCTTCCCAAAGCCGCAAAGAACTCCTTCCAAGCCCTAGCCGCCTTGTCTCTCGAAAGTGGCTGAAAAGATCCCTAAAAATTATCACAAGACGGCTTTTATAATTTGAATTCGGGGCTTTACGCGGGCATCCACACGGGCGTGTGAAGACTGTTGCTACAGTACTGCTACAGTGATTCCCCCCCGGAAGTCTTCCTTGGAGTCGGGCACACGCTCGTGTGGTAGGGTGTGTGGCTTTCTATGCTTTGAAATCCTCAAGAACCTTCTTCTGCTTTGTACGGAAGCTAGGACATGGGCGTACTACTGCCTTTGTGCCCTTTCGGTTTGTGTAATGACTTGTACTCCTCCGAAAGTTGGCAACACCCCCATGCGTATGAACACAGCTTTTGATTTTGGCTTTGAAACGTGTCATCACACCCTATCTTTGCTTCTTCCTGTGCGTCATGTCTCCAAAGCCCTGTTTGCACAAAAAAACACAAAACACACCTTGTTAATGCTAAAACCTGATAAAAGTGATGCTCAATGCATGTAAACTGATATTATAAAATATATATAATCAAGCACTTATCAAAAACTCTAGATATAACTAAAAAGTTATGTCTGTTTTCCTTTAAGTAGATTAGGAAAGGATTAATCTTAAATTAACCTTCAACTTCCTGTTGAACCAAGAAGAATAATACTGGAAACAATAATCTTGAACAACTTGGCTTAAAAAAGAAGACGCGGAAACCAGATTTTTCCATGCAGTTGCCAACATGTACCGTAACAAAAATGGCATTCCCTGCATCCAATAAGACAACTATAGTATTAAAGGAACTTAGGAGATTGGGAAGGTTTTCATCTCCCATTTCTATTCGCAGTTTTGGCTCTAAAAGGTCTTTTGTTTCAAATTCTCATGACACAAATTATTAAGTCTTAAGCAAACAGTTAACTCTTCATCACTTGATGCCCTTTTTCCTTAGAGGAGATAAAAAAAGGCATGTTCAAGTTAGGAGTTGATAATGCCCTAGGACTTGATTGCTTTTTGATTTTTCTCTTCTAGAAATATCGGTTTGCAGTGGAACAACGCCTCACAAATCTTTGCACTGATTTTTACATTAGATTTGCAAATTTAGAAAAGACCAACTAGGCAAGCACTACATTATTTCCAAAGAGAGAGAACCTAAGATGGTTCTCAGACTTCCATCCTATAAGCCTCATCAACTTATCCCTCAAAATCTTATCTAAGATCCTTGCCTCTTAACTTAGCAAAGTCTTTGACTCCCTAGTTGGCATTTCACAAAGGGCCTTTATTGGGGGTCAATATATCCTAGATAATACTGCCATCACAGAAGACCTAATTTTTAGCCTTCAGAAGTGTAAGCTCTTAGGACATATCATCATGGTTGACTTTGCCAAAGTATTTGGCATGGTACAACTTAGAACTTACATTTTGATATGCTATTAGCATATGAGTTTAGACCACATTGTATTGGATGGGTCAAGTGCATCCTTATCTTATCAAAAGTAACTTTCTTGTTTAGTGGCACTCAATATGGATATGTAAGATGTCTCTAAAGATTAAGACAAGGTGACTTCCTCTTCCTACTCCTCTTCGTCTTGGTCATTGATGTGTTTAGCCTAATCTTCATGCATGCTTTGAACTCTCGAGTCCTACATAGAATTCTATTAGGTAAATTTTAGAGAAATGTGCCATTTATAGTATGCTAATGATCTGATCATATTGATTGCTAGGGGTGTAAAAGATTTTAGAATCATAAAATTGATTTTGCTTCTCTTTAAGGGTATATCAAGCCTGGTGATCCACTTTAAAAAAACTAAACTCTACTCAATAAGGGTTGGACAACATCTAGCAATTCCTCGCCTATACTTTCAATAGCTCTATAAGTCTCCTCCCCTTAACCTACCTAGGTGCTCCTACTTCAGGTGGATGCCTTGATGACAAGATTGGGAACCCCCTAATCTTGGCGAATAGGTCTAGGCTCTATAAATGGAATACCGAATTCCTTTTCTAAGAAGGTAGACTTGCACTAGTGAACTTTGTTCTTACCTCCAGCCCTGTATATTGGAGGTTCATATTTAAGCTCTCATGTTGGGCAATTAAGGCAAGTGATGCTAAGGGCTCCGATTGTGATGGAACTAAGAGAAGCAAGTGATGCTAAGGGCTCGAGTCTATCAACCAATAGCCTGTTTGTAGTAAAATCTTTGGATGGATTCCATAATGATGGGAGTCCCACTACCTGATGACCTAAGTTATTGGAAAGGAGCTTACCATAGCAAAGTTTATTTGTTTAGTTGGCTTACTTGGGACAATCACGTCCTTGCCCTAGAAAACATTGTTAATAAAAAATATAATTGTTTACTAGCCACTATTTTGTGTCCTCTACCATGCAATACTCCAATTGCCGAGATCACCCGGTTATTTATTACAATTTTGCGGCACGTATATGGGATTATTTTTTTAACCTGCTCTTAGGTTAAGTTAACATATGAGCTCCTCAAAGGAATTGTGAAGCTTGTGGACACGCAACCTTCACCCCCTTGATTAGAGTTGCTTGAGATGTGCTTGATACGGCTCTTATATGGAACATTTAGTTAAAAAAGAATATGTGTACTTTCTAGAAAAAACATCATTATCATCTCTTCTTACAAGAATTGTTTATATGTTCGGGTCTTTGTTTGTTGTACTTACGAATTCTCTAAGAAGGCTAGATTGGAAGATTCATCTGGTGACGGTCAAGTATAGCTTAAAGTTTCTCGGGGCATGAGATCTATGGCTATTTTGAGGGTTGATAGCCAACTAGCAAGCTGAGGTGCCACCTACTCCTAGTTATCCACCTTGAGATTCCCTCCCATGGTAGTTTGTTTTGTATTTATCTATTGTCAGTGTTGTTGGCCTTACTTTCTTGTTAATGGTTGAGCCTTTTAATGTAAGTTGTCCATGTCAAGTGGGTTGTTAATCCTTCCTCTATAATTCTTTGTTTGTCCTTCTATCCATTATTATTAGTGTATCCTTTTTCTTTTAATAATCGTGGTTTATTCAATAATACCATAACTGGATCGGATATTGAACCAGTCATGAAGCTGGGTTATTGGGTCATCGATTCAACCCTTAGATCGATTGGGTCAATGCCTAGAAGTGGGTCTCTCTGCCCCTGTCCCCGCCACAAGCAAGGACGAGGATTACTTCCCTGATGGAGAAGATTACTTCCCTATTCCCATTTCTGCAGGGATCCCATCCAACGAGGATCTCTGTAAAGATTCCCCATTTGGAAACATTGCTACTACTGTACCTTAGTTATAAATTTTAAATTTAAAAATAAATTTAATACCTATATATTTATTAAAAATAGGAAAAATTAATTATTAGTCCTTAAAAAGTTCAAAAAAAACCAATCAGTCCTTCTGACATTTGAATTTCACTATCAGACCTTCCTTTTTTAATTCTCATACCTTTTAGTCCATCGAGCCAACTCCATTGGTACCTTTTTTATATAATGCCAAGTTTGTCTTTGCCATTAGTGGGAAAAAACCCGCCATACCTTCTCAGATTTAAAAAAAAATGCACAATTAACAGCGAAAATTACAGCCTTTTTGCCAGCTTTTCACTTAGCACTTCTACTTTTCGTTTATTTTAAATGAGATCTTCCCATCTTCTTCTTCTTCTTCTTCTTCTTCTTCTTCTTCAGAGGGTAGATTTATCTCTTCTACCAGTGGCTAAGTTGTTTTCAAAGGTCAGTTGCATTTGTTGCCATTTAAGTGTGGGTGAATGAAGATTTACTTTTTTACCTTGTTTTGATGAACTAGTTGTAAATATTTGTTTGATTCTAATCCATGACAGTGAGGCTTTTATGCCACAGGCATTCATTGGATACCTTCTGTGCAGTAGCTAGATATAAGGGAAAGGGTCGAGTACTGCAGTTCACGGTATTAACTTCTTGGGAGTCAGTGCTGCAGAAGATATATGAGAGATGGAGTTCAAAATTTCTAGTGTTAGGGTGAATTTTGTCATGCTGAATGCACACCGAATGGTCTGCCTCATTGACTCTGAGGTGGATTTCTAGCTAATGTGCCACGCATACCATATGTTCAATTGCTTTGTTGTCGACTTTATTGTTGATTCAACTGAGGATGCGGTGGATGCGCCCCTGGGTTCCTTTTTACCATTGTACATATCATATATTTGCTTATGCATACAACTAAAGTGACCAGCTGTGGTGTTTCAGATTTCCGAGCGTATGTCGTTGTCTAAACTATTTAGATAACAGTTGTGTCTTGAGTCTTGGCACCCTTTAACTATTTTGGATTTAAAACGCAATTCCCAGAGCAAGCACGATCGTGCTTTGGACCGTGCTCTTAATCGTGCACTTCATGGGATGTTTTGAACCTTGTTTTTAGTAGCTGTAAAGTGCATGGGACGAAGCAAGCCCTTGCTTTCACTAGTGCTTGTGAGAGCAGGGTGGTGCTAGGGGCAGAGAAACCGTGCTTTCTCGCCCCGATCATCTTGTAAAGTGCATGGCCATAAGCACACCCGTGCTTCCCGCCGGTGCTTCGCTAGTAAAGCCATGCTTTTCTCGCCTTGTTTTCCTTTAAAGTGCACGGGCCGAAGCACGCCCATGTCTCATGTCCGTGCTTGTGAGTGCATGGCCAAGGGGCTGAGAAGCAATCTCTTGTTAGCCCGTATTCGCCCAAGGGTATTTATATGTCCAGAACTTGAGCACTAATCTTCCAATTTTTCTTTTTCTTCCTCTTCTTTCCTTTGTTCCCATTGCTTTGGATAAGAGAAAACCACAGTTGCTTGACATCCCTCTCTTCTTTGGGCTGAAGATCTTTGAAGGTAGGCTCTCCTTCTTCCTCTTTCCCCTTTTTTCGTTTTGATTGGATGAGCATGCTTGCCCTAGATTTTAGATTCTTGAATCTTGGCTTGATTTCGTTGAATTCTTGAGTGCCTTATTAGTTTTCTTTCACCCTTTTTTGTATCATGAAGTGGATGTGAAGATCCACCCTTTTCCACCTTGATGAAACCTTGGACATTATTCTTCTTGGGCTCGGGCTACTGTAGCAAGCTACTGTAGCATCGAGAAATACATTGCTAACCCTTTGTATTATTAGTTGTTTTGAGAGTTGATCTCTATAAAGGTTCTTTGGAACCCTTAGGGGCAAGTTCAGGCCATACCCAAGTTTTGTTAGGGTTTCATGGTTTGTAGCATAACGAAGTTCATGCTTGTGTTTTCTTCTTGTATTTTCTTTTGGTTTTGAGCTCTTGTGGCTTGTGTTGGTGTAGATGGTGAAAGCTCAGCCAGAGGCCAGGAGTCAATGGAGGGGTAGCGCCGTTGAGGAGTTGTTCTCCAAAGTTTGTGAGTGGGTTATGATTGCACATTCAAGTATACTACTATATAAATATACTTATGGATTGGTTTAATGAAATCCTTAGTTTTACCATGTTAAAATGATGGTTTGATGGTTTTAAAAGAAGTTCTATGTTTCCTCTTTTATGAGTGAAACTCTTGACGAATCGATGATTTGAAAGGAATTTTCATACCTTTTATTTTACAAACAAAACTCTTGATGTTTGATGAAAATACTTTTTGCTACGTTGGTACATCGGATGAAAATAAATAGTTGAACTTTTATACATGTTATACTCTTGGTCTGGATTTATTTGATAGTGATGTTTATCGCCCATATGTGGTTATTTGTCCTGGAGAATGACTCTGTGAAATGAATTACTTCAACCATCTTGATAACACACTTTGTGATGTTTTATTTGTGATGGGGTTGGAACCCGCCTATTGTAGTAGGGAGTCCCTACGGTCTAGTCTTTAAAGGTGGTGTGGTGGACCCGACTGATCTGTCCACTTCAAGTGGCGCATAGAGTCCTATATATCAGGTGCCCGAAATCACCACATGGCCCGGTGGGTCAACATTAAAGACATGAGTACCTTAATAGCTCTGAACTTAGCCGTGGCCATGGCTAGAGTTTAGAGAGGTTTTTAGACTGTGACTCGCTTGCTCGGGATGCAAGTTCGTATTTTGGTTAATATCAAAGACACGAGTGGCTTGACAGCTCTGAACCTAGCCGCGGTCATGGCTAGAGTTTAGAGAGGGGTTTAGACCACGATTAACTTGCTCGAGATGCAGGTTCGTATGTTAAGAAAATACATATTTTACAAATCAGATCTTTAAGATGTGAATACTTATATCTTCTTTGGAAAGTAATTTGGTTTTAAAACTTCGTATTTTGAGAGAATGAGTTTTATGGAAAGCAAATGGATTTCGTGTTGAGTATCATGTTTTATGATTTTAAAACCCATATAATGCTAGTCATGAGATTTGAGTGTTAAAACTTCTTTTAAGCAAAATGGTTCTTCCATGATATATATATGATTTTCTTATACATCGGTATAACTTGTTATAACTATATTTTCTGCAGTGTTCTAATCTACTTTGTATTACAGAAGAAGGTTGGTTTTGTCACCTTTTTAAAGTATTTTGTATTCCCTAAAACTGTGCTAACACATTCATTGAGTGAGTTTGGTTACTCACCCTCTTACTCACTTTTAGATTCTAGTTAGTAGTGTCGTTGCGATGGATCGGAGTGTTGTGCATATTCTCTAGCTATCATTCTTAATCCCTATTTTATGTATGTTTGTTTTCTCTTAAGCATGTTGCATTGTATAAGAACATAGATCCACTAGTATATCTGACACTCTTATGAATGACTTGTGTGCTTGTCTACTTTCTTGGAAACTTTGTTGTATTTATGATAAGCATGTTCCTTTAAACCCTGTATTTAGGTTTTCATGTGATAGCTTCCTACGTACTAATTGTTGAGCTCTGTTATGTATGTTTTGAATTTACGAATTCCTGTTCAGAGCTTTTCTACCTAGGTTGTTGTTAGCTTTGCGGCGACTCGAGAGTTTAGTGGCGGGGGTGTTCTTTCTCAGGTTATCGCTGTGGTTGTCGCGTGCAAGTTCCGCTGGACGGGACGTGACAGGTTCTTTCATTTTATTTTTATTTAAAAAATTACCTAAAATTATTGTGATGTGAAATTACCTTTTCCATTCACGTGAAACCTCAAAAAAAATTTATGTGACAGATATCTTGCTCAGATATGTAACTGAAATAACAAAATAACATGGTATATTTGTATAAACAAAAATTAAATAATCAATGTAAGTTTCAATAAAACATCAAAAAATATATTATGTAAAAGATCTCATATTTATTTTTTTTTATTATTATTAGTTCATAATAACTAGTTTGTGTGATTAGTCCAATTAAATTAAAATTAGAGTTATTGTATCATTTAGCGCTTTGGATTTTTTTAATGTTGGAAAAAAAATTATATATATATACACACACATAATTATCTAAAACTTGTAGGCCTAATATGTAAAATGTTCAACCATGTTGAGGACCTTGAGGAGAGGGGAGGGCATTCTTCTCTCCGGTCCCCATTTCCACGGGGGAGGGAATTAGGGAATACCTGTCCCGGTTAGATCACGTTCTTGTGGAGATCTGGGCATCGGGGATTTCCCACCCCATTACTCGCCTTGTCAATGTAGGGTCAATTTAAATATTTTAAATAAGTTAATTAATTTAATATTCTTTGATTTTCTTAAAATAACAGTTTATTTAAAAACCACCTGTTCACACTGGTTTTTATCAGTTTAATTATAATTTTGGTCTAATTGGATAACAAGACAGATTCTAGCACCAGCTCACCAGTTCAATTGCTTATACAACTGGTCCGGTTCAAATTTGATAACACTAGCTTATTCACTCTTTCAAAAACAAAATTATTATGGAGAATTTTATAGATGGTCAAAATTAGCATTGATTAATATTTATTAAAATCAAATACTTCAACTATAAAATTTAGTTCGTAATCAATAGTAAATTATTATATTAATAAGAGGGAAATAAATAGATGGTCCCCTGTACTCTAGTTTTCCAAAAATGATCTCTTTAAGTTTGCATATTCTTAATAAGTCCCTTCTTTTCATGGTTAAGACAACCATTTTAAAGTACTCTCTAATTAAATGACAACCATTTTAAAAAAGTTAAGACAACAATTAAATGACAAAAATACACCAATTAGAATAAGTACTCTCTAATTTACCAGTAAATGATATATTAATTTTTAAAATTAAATTTTTTTTATTCGTCCTATTGAACTATGTTGTTTCATCAAAAATTTTGTTTTTATCAAAAATACTCCTATTTAAATTTTTCTTCCATAATTTTGTTTCTATCATAAAATTTCATTTGTCATGTTGAGCTGCCTTTGCCTCCTCATCAATTTACTGTAGAAATTATGATTTTCTCAAAAGAAATTTATTCCAATATTTATATAAATTGTTCCAAATTTTAATAGTGAATTAGTCATTGTCATTGTATAAAAATTTGCCCCAATTTAAACATCCGCTTTGGACAATTTAAAACCACCATTTCTTGGATTACTTTTTTTAACTGTTTTTGGCTAAAATTATATTTTTATGATATGTAATATTAAATAATTTTATTTGCTCCTTAGTTGATCCTGATTTAGAATAATCATGAGGATTTTTTATATAATAAAATTTAATTCATCATTATGGGCATGTTCATCCTCATCATTGCTCTCTGAAAATACTCAGGGCCTTCGTAGAAGAGTGTTCGGATAAAAACGTCGCTATATATCTGTAACTATGCTCTCCAAAAATGACTCCGTGTGTGGTAATATCAAATAAATCGAAACGAAACAATCTATAATACACGTAAATAAGATATTCTATATATACACGACTGATATTAAGTGGAAAAACACGACAACACACAGAAACCATGAATAATAAAAGAGAAGATCATATAATAAATAGAAACAATCAATAATACGTGGCCGTGTTTGAAATAAAGGCAATTGTGTGAAATTAGGTGTAGACAAGTGAAAGTAAACATAAAACTTGGAAGATGCGTTAGTTAACCTGTAATGAAATGTATAAAACACAATTATTTTCATAATCGCCAATCAAAGTCCAAAATGGACACTAGCACAACAAAACAAAATGACTAATTGAGACCCCATTATTTATAATTTTATCACGCCTGGAAAGAAGGGCTTATGAGAATGTCTAGTGTCCTTTTCACTTCGTCCATGATCAAGTCTACAACATTATTATCGAACAACTGGTATATGTGCTACATGCGGCAATGCTCACATATCTCACTTAATACCATATCCTAATATTTTAGCATTGCAACCTCAACATATGTCCTTCTTTATATCTCGTTATAGTAAAGGTCTCTGTTGACACGTAGAACCAAACAACTCCATAATTCTTCATAACATTGGTAACCAACATGAGACATGAGATGTGAGAAACATATAAGAGCATGATGTACATCTTCACACATTTACAGTCTTCCAATGCTGGAATTGCCTTCACAGTGCACCTTTCTCTCCAAAATTGAGATGAAGGAAAGAAGAGAAGAATTTTACTCATAGCCTTATGGTATTTGTACTCATAACTTTGTGGTGAAGAAAAAGTAGAGGAGAAGAAGCTTGATCTCTTTCAAGGGAGTAGGTACAAAGCTTATAAAGGGTAAACAACATAAATGGTCACCCAACCTTTTGTGTGTTTCTATTTTGGTTACTTACCTAAAATAAGTTATGATTCAATCACTTAAGTTTGTAATGTTGATTTTTTAAGTCACTAGGATTTACAGTGTTAATGGTGAGTTAACACATCGCACACTTTTACCACATTGGTAACATCATACGCTGTGTGAATTCTAGTTACTTTTCCTTTCCTTTTTAGACAGTTGTATTATTTCCTAGACAACCCTTTTCGGATAAGCAAATACCTTTATCATTTTTGAAAACTCTTGTAAACCCTAACCCTTTCTTCCCCATCATTGACCTTGGAACCTTTAATTTGTCCAATCCCACGATGATTAGAATGGAGGCATTGTGAAGGGAAAAGGAAGACATCAATTGTTGATTTTAAACTGGTCTAGTGATTTATGGAGGCTTTACTAGAATTGGTGCCAAATGCTGAGCACGGAAATTTCTGAAGACACCCCAATTAACTCAATCTGCTGACAATACTAAAGAACCAAATAAGAGAAGGCCATATAGTGATCCAAGTCACAAAAACTGCTAGTGTGGAAACTATGCAAGATGTGCAACCGTTAACTAATTTTGTCTTTGGAATGTAGCATGTCAAAGAACAAAATTCTTATCTTACTTTTATTTTTTGTTTTAAAACATGTTACCAGTTGTGATCATTGTCTAATTTGTCTTTAACTATTATAGTATTACAAGGTAAAAGTTTTGAATTTTTGGAAACAAGTGACATATGACTCATGAAGAAGAAATGATCATTTCTGAATAAGTGTTCTAAATGTAAATGCCCATTTTATGCAAATTTACATACACAAATTTTTTGTGGAAACTTTCAACATTTTTGTTGGGACTTAATACAAGGTAAAAATAATTTTACATTTATCCAAATGAAGTAATATATGTTCTTTTATTATCTAAGGTAAAAGCAAGTTTACATACGCAATGAATTTTTGTACAAATTTTTATAATCTTTTCAAAGATTTTATACAAACCCCAATGGAGTTTTTGCAGGATTAGAAGAGTTACATAGATATATAAAAGTGTTATAAAAATTTTACTTTACTCATTGATTTCTATGCAAATATAAGTTTTGCACCTACAATGTAATGGTTCAGGCCAATTCTAAAACTCACGGCCAATTTCACATCTGTGAGCTGGAAAAGTACAAGGACTATAAAAGAGAAAAACCAAATTTACATGCTCAACTGTGTTGAACATCATTGATTGCAATACAGAAAATCAGACATAAAATTTTATCTCTTCTTCCACAGAGATTTACTTCATGGATAACCTTGACTGAAGCTAAGGCCGTCCTCCTCATTCTCAACTACACAATCTTTTACCCAAACTTTTTCTTTCCACTTTGTAGAGCCTTCATTCCAGTTGTCATCCCCTCTTTTATCATTTGCCATGGTCGACCAGGATAAATTAGGGTTCTAAAGTCACTATGGCTTGGTAGGAAAAGGGCTAGGGTTTGCAAAAGATGTTCAAAGGAAGAAGAGGGAAATAACTAGTATCCACGTGGCTAAAGATGTGTAATGTGACAAGCCACGTCAGTTTGCTGTTAACATCGTAAGAACTGATAACTCAAAAAATTAAAATTATAAACTTAAGTAACTTAATCGTAACCTTTTTTAAATAAGTGATCAAAATAGAAACATTTGTTATGTTAAGTGATTATTTATATTGTTTACCTTATAAATATGAAGAAAAACTGTAAAAGCATTGATGCGACAAGATAAAAGGAATTGATGTGATAAGGTTTTTATTTTATATCCTTCTTCTCCTCTTGACATGGACAATTTTGGTTTTACATAAAAATAATATTAACTGCGTTAATAGCATGGTTTTACATTAACTGCGTTAATAGCATGGTTTTACATAAAAATAATATTAACTGCGTTAATAGCAAGAATCAATGGGTAATACATGAAAGGTACAAAGACACTCAATATTGAAATGCTAGAACAACTGTCTGAAAAGTATACAGTAGACGTGGCCATTTTGAACCGAAACCATGGAACCGAATGTGAATCAAACCGTCAAAAGCAGAATCGAAACCAGCAAAACCGTAACCGTCAAAAAACGGGAATCTGAACATTCATAAAAGATTCGGTTTCAGTTTCAGAATTTGAAAACAGCGGAACTGGCGGTTCCAACAGCGATTCCAACCTGCGGTTCAGCCAAAGGTTCAAAACGGAGGTTCAAACCGCCGGTTCTAGTTATATATATATATATTATATTATATTATATTATATTATATTATATTATATAAATAATGTTATGAATGATTACGTTTTTATTTTGTTAATATCGTTAATAAGTTATTAATTAAGTAATTATATGTTTAAAGATATTTTAAATAAATTATTAAAGATATTAACCAAATTGATTATTGATTAGGTTTGATTCTAAACACTTGATTAGCTGATTAGGTTTGATTCGTGACATTCGTCCGACTTATATGTATTGTGCCATACCAAACTTTATTACTTATGCAAGAAGATAAGTTATAACTAATTGATTATGCCACAAATTATTAGTAACAAATTAAATATAGATTTATTAAAACAATTTAATTAGTGAGGAGTACGTAAAAGTTAAAAGAGCTTTAATAGAGATCAATCTCAATTTTTAATACTAATTGAATTGCGTGTTTGCATTGTCTTTGAAATAATACGATCAAAAGCATTTATAAGAAACCAAACTCTGTATTAAATATTGTATTAAGTTAATTCTTGTATTTTTGTGTTCATTTAATTTGAAATATTGAATTATTTAGTTTAACAAAAAAACATCTGAACTGTTTGAACCGTAAAACCAGAACCGTTGAACAGAACCGCCAGAACCAGAACCGGAACGGGAGCCGAACCGGAACGGGAGCCGAACCGGAACGGGAGCCGAACCGGGTGTTCCTGAACCGTGGCTATGTCTAGTTATAAGTAATTTTATATATTAATAATTTTTAGGGAAAAGTACTGTTCACCCCTCGGGAATTTCAAAACTTCCTAAAAACCCCATCCAACTTTTGCACACCCCGGAAAGCCCCTCCGTTATAGTTTACTTCCCGTCTACCCCCTATCCGTCACTTCAAATGAGTCCTTGTTATGAAAATTCATTTTTGCCCTTGGAAATGGTAGGAAAAAAACCCAAACGATCACATCATGTCATGTCTGACCTTTATACATACAATTGTGAGTTTTTTCCCATTCATGTTTGCTTTTTGTCAAAGAAAGTTTATAAGGCGACTTACATCTTTTTCTTCTTCTTCTTCTTCTTCTTCTTCTCATTTGGTTTGTTCGATTTGAGCTCTGCCGGTTTCCCGATATTATGGAGAGTTTTTGTGTTATTGCTAGATACAACGGGGAGGGACGAGTGCTGATATTCACGGCGTTGACTGCTTGGGAGTCAGTGTTAGCTGAGATATGTCAGCGATGGGGTTTTAATATTTCCCGTGTGAGGGTGAAGTTTATCACACCGGATAGACATAATACGGTTTGCCCGATAGAGAACGAGGTCGACTTCCAACGCATGTGTCATGTTTTCTCCATCTTCAAAGGTGGTGTAGTCGATATTGTTGTCGAGACGGATGGCGTGTCATCGTATCCTACTGAAAACGAGTTCTTCTCTTGGTAATGTGTTTCTCTCAAACATTTATGTAGTTGTATATGTTAGTTATTGTTTAATAATTCCCTTCTCTGTTTAAAAGAATCAAGTTCCAGTTTAAACTTTGACTTCTCCGTTTAATTTATTACGTTATTGTTTAGATATTTTCTCTACTGTTTACATTATTGAGTCTCTGTTTAAAATCGCTATTAACGTTTAATATTTATAGTTATCATTTAAAAAAATAGAGTTCATGCTTAAATCCTAATCGTTTTCGTTTGAACTGAAGTGTTGACAGGAATTCGGAATCTGGGAGCGCTTCTATTCCACCTCATGGAGGCCCTGACAGTCTCGCATGCCTACCTTCCTCGTCAGAACAACCTGAAGTGCTGTCATTGGATGTCGGACAACATTTTCAAGGCGTTGAACATTTCAGAGACGCACTTCGGAATTTTGCCATCAAACGGAATTTTGACTTAAAATTTGTAAATAACGAAAAACATCGGGTCACTATGGAATGTGATGCCGGTGATTGTCAATGGCGCGTTCATGTATCAAAGGAATATAATAGAAATACCTTTATAATCAAAACAATGGACCCGTCACACACTTGCGGTGGTGAAATTGGCTCGGCGTCACACCCGAAAGCGTCCAAAAAATGGGTAAGCGCACGAGTGATTCAGAAGCTCAAGGACCGGCCCTTGTACAAGACCATCGACATTCAGAAGGACATGTTGCGGGAGCATGGTGTCCATATTCCATACAAGCAGGCTTGGTTGGGAAAAAAACATACCCGGGTGACACTCGACTGCAGCGATGTCTCCAGCTACGATTTGTTGCTTTGGTACGTCGATAAGGTGGTTGAGACGAACCCCGGTAGCATTATGTTTGTGGGGTTCAAGAGGGCATGCAGGGCGCTGCTGTTTCTTGATGGTACCCACCTCCTTGAAACGTATCGGGGCACTCTGTTGGGTGCCACAGGCAAAGATGGGAAGAATGACTTCTTCCATGTCGCCTTCACTATTGTCGACAACGAGACTGATACCAATTAGACGTGGTTCATTTCCAAGTTAGGTGATGCTTTATACGACAAAGGAGATTACGAAGAGATAATTACATTCGTGTCGGACTGGTCAAAGGGCATTGTGAACCCTATTGCGAGAGTCCTCCCTTCATCCCCACATGCGTACTGCCTTTGACACTTAGAGGTCAATTTTATGAAAGCCAATGTCAGACTTGGGAAGGCATTGAGGAAGGAGTGCTGGTCTATATACTTTCGTATTGCGTGGGCATCGATGGCTAAAGAATTCGATGACACCGTCAATGAACTGCAGGCCGCATCACCCGAAGCCTATCGGTGGTTGATTCATAAGTCGGACATGTCACATTGGTCGAATTATCTGTTCAAAGGTGAATGCTGGGGCAAGATGTATTCAAATGTCGTGAAGTCGTTCAATGCGTGGATCAAAGAAGCTCGACATTTACCAATGACGAAAATGGTAGACGCCATAAGGTTTTCGAATGTTGATTCTATGTAACGATTAAGATTTTTCTTTATCCTTTAAATATCATTGTTTGTGTTTAAATTGCATTGTTTGTGTTTTAATATCATTGTCTGTGTTTAAATTTCTGGATCACCGTTTAGTTTGTTATAATCCTGTTTAAGACTATGTGTTTCTGTTTAAATATCAATATCTTCACTTAAATTTCTTTAAGATTTTTTATCTTCATTGTACAGGTTCAAGTTGATGAGCATGTTATGCAATCACCGTGAGCAAGCTAATAAATGAGAGATCTACTTATATCCGGACATACATTCGAAGGTTGAGACGCTTGTTGAGGATAACCGAAGTCTTCATGTGGGTCGCTGTGTCGATGATCATTATGAAGTGATTGACCAGTGCAACAGCTCTGTAGATCCTGCCAGTAGAACTTGCTCATGTCGCAGATGGCAAGTTTATATTATCCCGTGCAAACACGCTTGAGCTGCAATAATGCAAACGGACACCAACGTTCATCGTTTTATTAGCGGCTACTTCACCATCGACACTTACAAGCTGGTGTATAAGAAAGCTATATTCCCCATACCCGACAATGAGAGGCCTACGGACGACAATCGCGATCTGTGTTTGTGGCTGCCTGCGATGAGAAAGCAACTGGGCATCCTAGACGAAGGAGGATCGAGTCGCAAACGTTTGAGGTCCGCGAGTTACATTGCAACAGTTGCCACGCGTCCTGTCACAATCGAAGATCTTGCAATGAAACCGTCGCTGACTAGGCATTATAAAGGAATAATTTTTGAAGGGAAAGAAATTTGTTTCATTGTAACTTTTGATATTTAAACAGGGAGGCATATATTTAGATGTAGGCACGACTGTTAAATGGAAACTCTTATTCTTAACGAGTGACGCATATATTTAAACAACGAGGTCATCTTTTAAATACTGAGAATACCGTTTTAAACCGAGTCATCGATATTTAAACAATACAATGCACAGTTAAACAAAGAAAGTTAAATATAAAAGAATACAGACATTTGACGATTACATTGAAAAATCTGCCACGTCATTGGGAAAGAATGAATTGAATTATGTCGAGAAAACTTAATTACTGCAACCCTTCAGTGGAAATGCAACCCTTAAGTGGAAATTTATTAGTAGTTACTAAAATTTAATTTGATATGTGAATTTAAAACGTAGGCATAAATGTCATCGGCCACTGTAACCGCTTTCATCGAAAACCAATAGCATAAATGTCATCGGCCACTGTAGTCCTAGATTTCTATTTAAACAAGAGGCTGGAAGAAGATAAACATCCAGATATATTCAGGATTTAAAAAAATGTATAAGACACTTCTCAACGAGTATTGCCAGAAGACACACCGACCCACGCCAGAGTACTCCACCCTCAAGAATGGTGGCCCCGACCACAACCCTGATTTCGTCGCGACGGTGACGGTTGATGGTACCCAATTCTCTGGCATTGAGTCTGTAAAGAGTGCCAAGGTTGCCCAGAACATTACCGCTGAGGTGGCGTACAAGCAGCTCTGTCCTTCTACTAGTAAGAAGATGAGTTCGTCCCCCGTTGTTGCTGCTGCTGACGATGATAGCAACGCGAGTACTTCATACCGTAAGATTTCCATATTAATGTTTTAAAAATGTTTGGTTTTTCTAAACCTTGATGTCTCCATTGCAGGGCCTTCATGCATGAGAAATTACTTCAGCGAGGAAGAGTTGGGGTGGCTTTTGGAAGACGTAATCCATGACCTAGCAGCAAAAGAAGTCTTTTTTTATGCTAAACTTGATGGAGTAAAAACGCGAAGAGCACATGTAGAGAAGCTGCTCCAGGCTCTGAAAGATAAGAAAGGAGCGGAGTGAATTGAATTTGTTGGCTTCGTTTTCATTTTCATTTTGTAAAAACCATGATGCCTACTGCTCCGTTATTGTACTTTCATTGTCAACTTTGCTAAAATTATTTTACTTTGTTGGATAGAAAAATCTACTTTCCTTGTTATTCTTTGATGTTTACACGTTTTCAGCGAATGTTAAACACCGATATGTATTCTTACACGATAACGTATATAGTTAAATAGAGACACCTTTGAACCAAACGTAGACAGTGAATGTTAAACAGTGACTCTTTGTAATAAATGATAACACATACAGTTAAACCGAAACACCGTTGGTTAAACAGGTTGTACGCCATTTTAAAACATACCGATGTTAAACGAACAATACCGACATTAAACTTACACTGAAATGAAACGGTGAAGAGTCTCCCGTTGCTGATGATGATGTCTCCGCTGTAGGTACTTCACACTGTAAGACTTCTCTATGAATGTTTAAAATATGTCTGCTTCTTCTAAAACGTTGAAGTCTCCATTGCAGGGCTTTCAGGCGATGGGTGTTACTCCAGCGGTGAAGAGTTGGAGTGGGTTTTCGAATACCTGGTCCATGAACTAATAGCAAAACTTGAAGGAATAAAAAATCGAAAGACACGTGTACAAAAGCTGCTCCAAGCTTTAAAGGAGAAGAAAAGGGCGGAGTGAAAGTTTATGTTGGTTTTGTTGTCATTTTGTAAATACAAAATCTGATGGGCATTAGTCTGTTAACTTATGAAACTACTGTAATTTCTAAAACAATGAGCTAAAATTATTGAACTTCGTTTAATAGATATTGTTACATTGACAGAATTGTTAAACGGAGACTCTACGTCTTAACCGGTAACACATATATTTAAACAGAGAAACTGAATCTTAAACAGAAAGCTTACTTCTAAATGGTAAGGCATATATTTAAACAGAGAGTACTTTATTTTAAATAGCAACACTGACACTTAAACGTTACAATTGAATATTGCTGCAAAGAATGAGAAGTATTAATAAATACAGGCGTTAAACAAACAATAGTATGCAGGCAACATGCTTTAATCTCAGATAAGGGACGTCCGTTGGGGTATTCGTAATTTAAACAGAGATGACTTCATTTTATAATTCATTCATATTTCACCGTATTCACTGAATGTTAAACAGAGACGATAATGATTAACGAGTAACACATATGTTTAAATGGAAACATAGACGTTTATACATATAGTGCTTCATTAGAACATAGCAGTTTAAATTGTAGATGTTGCAATGAAACTGTCACAGAGTAGGTATTGCAAGTGAACCCTGTTTTTAAAGGGGAACAAAATTATTTCATTATCAATAGCTGATATTTAAACAGAGCAAAACGAATTTCGTTATCTGTCCTCAAGTATTTAAACAAAGAGACCGAATGTTAAACACTAAGTCTTAGTATTAACGGGTGATACACAAAGGTAAACAGAGATGTCGTAGTTTACACAGGAAGTCTTCCGATTTAAATAGAGTCATTAATATTTACATAATACAATGAAAAGTTAAGCAAAGAAAGTCAATTATTTAATAATACATACATTCAACGAACACTAGTAAGTTTGTATTGGAAAATTTGCCTTGTCACTGGGAAAAGAATGAATTAACTTTAAACTAATGACGAGAAAACGTAATTAGAGTAACCCTTCAGTGGAAATTGATTAGTAATTAATGCAATTAAATTTAATTTTTGAATTCAATGTCAAATTTATTGCCGTTTGATTCGAGAAAAAGTTCAAACTTCCGATAACTATATTTCTATTTAAACAAGCGAAAACAAGACACACATCCAGAAATTATACACAGACCCAACATAATGTATAAGTCACTTCTCGACGACTACTGCCAGAAGACACGACGGGCCTCGCCGGAGTACTCCACCCGCTGGGAAGGCCCCAACCACAACCCCGCTTTCGTTGCCACGGTCACGGTGGATGTGACCACTTTCTCCAGTTCTGCCTTTGCGAGAACCGCCAAGGAAGCCCAGAACACTGCTGCCGAGGCGGTGTTCAATCAGCTCTGTGCTTCGTACCCTGGGAGGATGTACACATCACCCGCTGTTGCCGATGATCTATCCTCTAGAGGTATTTCATACCGTGAGATTTCTCTATGCATGTTTAAAAAATTTCATAATTTTCTAAATCGTTGAAATCTTCATTGCAGGCCAGATGATCTATCCTCCGGAGTGGTATCTAGAAAATTTGCTCCAAGAGCTGGCATAAAAAGAAGTAATTTGTTCTGCAAAACTCGATGGATTGAAAGCGCGCAAGGTGCACGTGCAGAAGCTGCTCCAAGATATGAATGCGAAGGAAAGGGCAGAGTGACAGCTGTTGTTTTGTTTATTGTTGTTTTTAATTTTCCAAATAAGAACCCCCGATGGGTATTAGTGTATCGACTTTCTAACAGGACTTTGTTTAATTATGGAATGGTGTCTAATTCACAAAATCTAAGTTCATTGTCACTCCTTGATATTTGTTAAATGTGGACGGTGCGTGTTAAACAGAGACGCTTAATGTTAAATGATAAGTGTCTAAATACAGCGTTTTGTAACGGTGAATTACTTGTACTTTCATGCATTATTTGAATGAAACCGGTGCCCTTTGATGTGTTTTTCATGTTTTTCTATTTCAAGGCATCTATGAGCCGTCTACGGTAGGAGGAGCATTTGTAGCATGAAAATCGAGGCCAAGGAGCGAAGAAACGAAGGTTAAACGAGCTCTGGACATCATTCGGACACTCCTACATGAAAAGGGCCTATTCAAGCCCGTTTTCAGGCTTTGTGCGGGCCTATGAAGGGTGTGCGGCCTCATGTGCGGCCCGCATACCAGGCCGCACACGGCTCGGGTTTAAAAGGGTTTCTAGGGTTTTTTCGAGAGATATCTTGCCACCGGCGCCTCCAAGCACCCCAACGCTCAAATATTCATTAGAGGAGGTTATTTTGGAGTGGAATCAAGTGGGAGAAGAGGAAAGAACGCATAGATCTTCATCCTAGAGCTTGCCGACGCGGATTCGGCAAGTTTATTCATCAAACCTAATCGACACGCTCAAGAGGGAGTTCTTAGTGTTTTTGTTGATGTACTCTTTATTGTTTGAACTTTCCTTCTTATTCATGTCGAACTAGACCTCCCAAGGCCGCCGGGCAACCGGTGAACCTTGGGAGGAATACTTGTATTGGATGTTGTACTTTTAATTCAATGAATGCATGGTTTGTCATTTGGTTTCATACTTTGTGTACTTAATGGTAGTGATTTGCATGAGAACTCTGCATTTCATTTTATTGATTGTGCTTGGTTGTGCGAGGTGCACTCTTGCATTAGATCCACTTAGTATGAAGAGGGATTCATTGTACCGGTACACTGGAGGTTCCGAGTGCCGGTAGCCTCCCGTAGGTTGTAGAGTTTATTTTAGCGAAATTGCTTATAGATAACTCCAACCAAGGCTCCTTAATCCCAATGACATCGTGTGAGTATCTTTTGGATAAAGGAACTTGTACTGGATTAGGGCTACACTACGGAGGTTCCGGGGTAGTCGACTTCCGAGCCTAGACGGACTAAAATATTATACTCGATGCATGCATTACCTGTTTTTACAACGTCCTTGCTTGTATTTCTCCCGGGGGAATCCTTGCCTGGGGCCTTATCTTTGATACTTGCTTTCCCTATACATGCTTATTGTTTGTTGGTGGCTTGATCATTTTTATCGCTTTATTTTCATACTTAGTTTTATTATAACAAAACCCATGTCTTGACTTGACTAAACAGCTAATCTAAGAAGAAGTAATAGTAGATCTCGGGACCCTAGGGAATACGACCCTCTTGTGCTCGCACAAGAGGTATTACTTGACGACCCGTGCACTTGCGGCCGGGGAGCCACGTGCCCGCTTTCTAGCGACGCGCGCGGCGACCATCATTAAATTGTAACATGTATATGTAAACGGAGTCACTGTTATTTAAACAGATAATACGTCATATCGCATTCGGTGATTTATAACAGTACAAACTGAATGTTAAAGGGAAACGCTTATTCTTAAATGGTAACACATATATCTTACGCAAATGTGAACCCTTCTTGTTTGTTGTTGCTTTGTTTTCATTCTGTAAGTTTCGTCGCAGCTTGTTGAAATTATGTAAATCTGTTTAATAAAAAAATCTAATTTCATTGTCATCTTTTGATATTTATACGTCGAGAGTGCATGTTAAAGGAAGACCCCTAAACTTAAATGGTACGAAACATACTTAAACAGAGACACTGTAATTTTAACAAAAACGACTTCAATTTGGCATTCGTTCATATTTCAACATATTCACTGAATGTTAAACAGAGACGATTATCATTAACGAGTAACATGTATGTTTAAAGGAAGACATAGCTGTTTAAACAGAGAGTGCTTCATTAGATAAACTTCAAACCCCTAAACGTTACAATCGAATGTTATCCAAATAATGTGACATATAAAAAAATATATAAAATTGGTAAAAATGAATTGAATTTAAAATAACAAAGAAAAAACTGTTGTATGTTTGAAAACAAAGAATGCTATCTATATTCTATTTCCCCGCGGTGGAAAACCCCCCTTTCGGAGTGATGTCGGCTGCTCTCTCTCCCTTGAGTATCCAGGTAGAATACTTTAGTCTCAGATAAGGGATGTCCTTTTGCGGTAACCGCAACTTGTCACCGTCGAGTAACTGCACGATAAACTGCATGATGTAGACGGCGCAATCGACACTTCCTTTTTTTTGTTGTGGGGTGTCAATGTTGCGAACAAGCGGGATTTGTTTGGTCACCGTTTTGCCGAACTCCATTTCGAGACAGATGTCAAATAGGTCCAGCTGCCGAGAAATATAAATTGAGATCAAAATAGAGACCATGTATAAAACACTATAAATCGAGATCTATATATCAAAGAACTTACCATTGCAGCCGCGTCTTTATCGTACTCTTCACTTTGGCATAAAGTGTAATGCCTGTATTCTTGGTTGTTATTGTCGAGGACCGTGACATGGAAGTGGCCTTTTAAGATTATGAGAAGGATGGTAATGTCAACATTATGCACGATGCGCGTGGCATCTCCGATCATAGCTAACGTCGTCTCATGTACGTCTTCCTGCTTTGACATAAACAGCGCCACTGGTCGTGTGATGGAGGCGCGCTTCTTATAAGGATATGGTTCTATGGTCAGCGACTTTTGTATTATGCACACGAAGGAGTCCATCACATCATCTCTCACCATCTCCTTCCCGTTTAGTAGTATGAATAGGTTGGCCCACGTGGTGCTCACAGAATCAATCCTCCACACGACAGTACTGCGGTTAAACGACAACGGATATAATTAAACAATAACCGAAAACCTTAAGTGGAAAAGAATTCTTAAACAATAGTGCTAATATTTAAATAGTAACGTAAACAATTAAACAGGGAAGCCCTATTTTAAATGATAACTCTCCCGTTTAAACGGAAACAACATAACTTAAAGGGGAACATACATACGTAAACATTAACATAAAAATGTTGTGCTTACGTATCCATAGAGCAGTTGAGGAAGATCCTTATCAACTTCTGCTAGAGTTTGCTGAGGCGCAATTGTCCAGCGTATTTTTTCTTCTTCGGAACAAAGTCTTTCCGAACTTCTTCATATTGCTGGTTGGCAAGGGTCATAGCGTTTGTTTTCTTTTCAGTAACGTCCCCTTGCCCCTCGTCAACAGCCTTCTTGGGATCATCTTTAGATGCTTCTTGCTGTTGTGGGATCGTGCCTACGTTAGATGCGGCACTGTCGGCCGCAGGTTCCTCCGTGAGCAGGATTTCATTAACAACGGAGTCAACAATCTTCTCAACAGCGTCCACGGAAGCAGCATCAAGTGGGGACCCACCCTCAGCTGCTTCACTGTCGGCCGCCGGTTCCACCGTGACGGAGACTTCATTGGTTGCCTCAATTGCGGCGGTATTAACAGCGTCACTGATCTTCTCCACCGGTACGGGCACGTCATCAACGGCAACAAACTCAACAACAGCATCAGTCGCCGATGGTGGTGCTGCTATTGTTTCATCGTTAGCCGGTGGTCAACAGAGAGACATTATTATTTTCGTCTTTTTTGCAAGCCTTTTCAAACGTGGCTGTCTTGGGATGGCCACCCCGATGAAGTCGTCGTCATCAAATTCCGACGCCTCCTCCATCACGGGTACTTCATTTCTTTGGAGTGATGGCGTAGTCGATCGTGACCGTTCCTCCAATGCCTCAACTCGAGCGACAAGGCGAGGAAACTCGGTGATCAAGAGCTGGCACGCTTGCAGGAGAGTTGACGTGACATCGTCGCCTATTGCCGTCGGGGGGGCTGCTGCGGTCAGGGGGCTGCGGCGACCTGGGGGGCTGTCGTTGTCGTGGTGAGGGGGGTGTCGCCGTCGGGTGGGGTAGGGGTGGGCTTATCCGACGCCGACGATTGCGTGCGAGCATTGGGCTAGAAGTAGGGGGACGGCGTTGTTGAGCGCGCACGGAAGAGGTTGTCCTCTCATCCTGTCCTTCGAGCAAGTGGTTCCGGAGCAATAGCATCCCTCCGCCGGTTAGCCAGAACAAATATTTCTTCGTCAGCGTTCGCCGGGACCAACTCAGAAAACTAACATATGAAACAAAACAATCTCAGCGAAATCGTTCTATTTAAACAATAAAAAACGTATTTAAACATTACACATATATACTTAAAGGGTATCATACATATTTAAACAGAGACTAAGAAGTTTAAATACTAAAGCCAAATGTTAAGCACCGTAGACAATGCTTAAGTGTTGCATACAATGGTTAAAAATTAACTGCCAATTGCAAACGCATTGTCGATGATTTATTACCTCTTTTCCTTCGAACGATGACCAACTTGTTTTTATCGTCGATTGCTTCCGGTAAGTATTTTCACCGTAGTACAATATCTTCGAGGTCTTGCGAAACGGACTTTCTTACCGGTTCCGGTCAGCTCGTAAAACCAGATGCTCAGCGCAATTGAGCAACCCTTAATATACCCCGTGTTTGTCTTCACCCCCTCGCATCTAGCTTGCACATGAGCTGCAGCTTGCGGAACGTCCTCCATAAGCCATTTGTGTGTCGCCTACGCCCATGCGTACCGCCCCATGCCCGGTAGATCATCGACATAATCAACAATCTAATTGGGAACCGAGCATGAGGTATTTGTAAAGAGAATGGTACCCATGAGGTACACCATCAAGAGTTTGACAAAATTGTCCTCTTCTCCCCTCTGTCCAACAAGCTGCTGAAGAGTGGCCTTGATGGAGTCTCGGTGTCTCTCGTAGCTTTTCAATAAATACCTTCATTCAAAAGCTAATGGTGTCTTCCTCTTCTTAAACAGTACTGCCTCTCCATCGCAACGCAGACCCAGAACGAGAGCCACATCCTTAAGCCTGAAACTCAGCAGGTTTGCCCCGATCCTGAATTTATTGGTGCGGCCATCGTACCTCTACAAAAGAGCATCAAGAAGGGCCCTCTCTTGGAATACAGCTTCCACCTCAGTGAATGCTGCAAACGGCGTCCCCCGGATGATCTCCCAGTGTCGAGGGGTCATGTGGACCTTCAGTTCGGTCAAGGTCTCCACTACCGGTGTCAAGTAGCATCGCCCATTGACTAGGTTTACCGCCTTATTCTCAAGCCTGCGACAATAACAACAATTGTTAAATAGAGACCTCGGTTTAAGTAAGTTTTTAAGAGGAAAATTCGAATCTTAAACAGAGATATCGTTTGTTAAACAGAAATCTCGTTTCTTAAACGGTCACCAAAAAATTTAAACGGAAATAAAAGGTTTTAAACAAAAACTCATTTCTTACACGGAAACCTCATTTTACAGACTGCAACCATATCAAATTTAAGGGAAATGTACATTATAACCATTACACAAATCAAAACAATCGAAAAACTCTTTTGATGATCGTGTACACAGACAAAAATATGAAACAAAACAAAACCCTATCCAACAACTCTCCCTGCACACTAACAAAACCCCAGCCGAGAAGTCCCCCCGCAGCCTTCAGCATCTTCCGATAAAAACAGAACCACAAAAGAAAACCGACAAATATATCTGTGTAATGGAGTACTTCAAATAAAACTAAATGACAACTTCTTCAATACCTTCGACCGCAAATTGACGAAGTGCCGAATACTTGTGTTACAGATGATGTCCACGCAGAGATAACTTCGGAAAGGGAAAAACTGAAGAGGCGCAGTCGAGAAGAAAAATGTATATGGATGTCTCTTGGGATTACTCTAAAAAAAATGCCCCACTTTTCAAAAGTTCCAGTGTAACGACTTCCCATGCAAGAAAGGGTAATTTCGTCCATAAAATTCAAACATAACTCCGTTTGACATCTGTTGAAATCTTTGGGGTTTGGAAAACATTGTCTTTAAAAGGAATGGTTTTTAGGTATTTCAAAATTAACGGGGTGTTTTTGGCCATATTACAAATTTAAGGGTTTTTTTTTTTGAGCAATTTCAACTCATTTTTAAAATTAAAATATTTTACATATTTAAATAATTAGATTTTATAATAATTGAACGAGAATGGATATATGTCCGAAAAATGACCCGCGATATATTGTACCCATTCTCCCTAAACTAAGATGGCGAAAACACCCACCATACATCGGTACGGAACATTTTCACCCCCACCTGTCACTCCAGTGACTTGAAAAGCTGTTGCTTGCCATTGCAACCTGATCAGGCAAAACGCCGGAGAATGCCAGGCGCAACGAAGCTTGACCATCATCAGCGCCCTAGAAGAAGAAGAAGAACAACCCATACAACCCACGACTATCATGACAACAGCACATCTGGATCTGATCGAGACTCGATCTCGGTAAAACCAAAAGAAAAAGTCAAGCCATTCCCACACAAAAGCTATGATATATAATGCTAAGAAAGTCGAACCTTTTCATTGTTTCTTCTTTTCTAGGGTTTTGCGCTTCTGGTTTTGAACAATTTTGACTGCTGATTGATTGATATACAGAGTTTGGCCGGACGTGATGCTGGGCCATATCTCCAATCTCTCGCCCATTTCGCTTCTCCCAGAACCTCAGGTTTGTACTGCATTTCCGTTCTGGTTTCCTGTTTTGATGTCCTTTGCTCTCAATTATTGGTCGTTGTTTCCGAATTTTTCGTTTGGTAGACGATGATGAAGCTCTAGACCCAAGAAATCTAAAAGGTGGCTTGTAGTTTTTTGGTTTTGGTGCTCGGATTTGATATCTGGCTTTGGTTTCACCTGAGGTTTGATTTGTTGTTCCAGAAAGGAAGAGAAGGCCAGTGTCGCTGGATCTGAATCCTCACCGGAGTGCTGGTGATGTGAGTGCGCTGTCGCCGAGGTTCTTGGTTGGTGTTGCGGGAGGGATGAAGGATGTCTCGGCTGCGTCGTCGAGGAGTAGATCTGGGACGTTTCCGAGTCCTGGGACGCCAAATTACAGACATGGAGTTGGGGTTGGTGTTTGCCAGAAAGGGTGGAGCTCGGAGAGGGTACCATTACCGACGAATTCTAGCAGGAGGTATGGGGGGAGTGCTGCATTGTTGCCGTTTGGAAATGGGAGAGGTTTGCCGTCCAAGTGGGAGGATGCAGAGAAGTGGATCCTTAGCCCGGTGTCTGGAGATGGGGGATTGAGGTCTTCCCTACCTCCTTCGCATCTTAGAAGGCCGAAGTCGAAGAGTGGTCCTCTTGGTGCTCCGATGGGGACTAGGTTTTCGTCTGCTGCAGCGTCTCCATTGGTTCCCTGCTTTGATAGTGGGAGGGTGAATTTTGCAGTGAGTTCGCCTTTTCTGGCTGGGGTTTTGATGCCAGATCCGGGATGTTGTGTTAATGGGAATGTTGGGAGAGGAGTTGCTGGAGGTGGTGGTGGTGGAGATGGTGGTGGTAGGAGATCTTATTCTGGTAATGGAGAGCCTTATATAGTTCGATCAGCAAGTGTGCATGGTTGGTCGGATATGTTGATTGAGTCACCAGGCTCTTTGCGAAGCTCTCAAGGTAGTAAAACAGTTCTTGCTTTCTTTACTTTTTCTTAATATTCTTCGTTTTAGGTAGAAGATATTGTTATATTTTTCCACATAATTGGGTTTGTAATGAATGTCAGTGAGACTAATGCGCCGTTTCTGCATGCATGTTCTTTTGATGCCTCTGAGTTTTGCTTAGTTTATAACATTTGAGTTTGCCTTGTTTTTGTCAATGATTTTTTGGGTTCTGGACTAATTAGCATGACTTGCTTACTTCCATGCAGTTTTACCGCCAAACCTTTTGTTAATTGCTTCCTCCATTGAACAGTTGACATAATTAAAATTTGTGTTCTTTTCAGCAGTTTGGAATCTTTGGAGAATGCTAATGGTCAGTTGTTCACATGAATGCTACTTTGGTAGAGACATTGTATAATTGTTGGATCTTTGCCCTTTTTCTTTTATCAGCTGTTAACATGAGCGCTTTTATGCTAGACACATTACAACATTATTGAATCTTTTCCATATATCTTTTACTTCTAAATTTAGTTCTTCAAGCCTGATAGTTAAGCATCTGAAGCTCTATGTTTGATACCTAATTTTACAAAATCCTCTCTTTACAAAGATTTAACCCCATCTTTACTTTGAAAATGAATTCTCATATGATTAAAAAATGAACACTAATCTTGTCACCACAACACACTAGATTCTTATCTTCAATATTTCCGGTGTGTTTCGTAGCCGTCTTTTCTACAAACTGAAGCCCCTATTGCTTGGGCATATGTGTGTATGAGTCCATTCTTATAATATTGTTAAATAAGCTACTGCAATTAACATATGATCCTGAATCCGCATCATGGGCTAACAACTCTGTTTTTCAGAGTGGGTTATGGCAAATAATGCCTACGAGACTTTTTCTATGGTTGAATTTGAGGGCTTTTGGTGGACTATTTACAGCCTTTCCTCCATACTAGGTTACAGGTCCAATGATCTTGGTTTAAGACTCTACTGCTTTGTTTGGTTTTGGCAACCAAACACCTGCTAACTTTTCTTTTTTTCTTATACATGATTTCATTATTTAAATGTCTTTAACAGCTAACTTTTTAAGAATATTAGTATTAGTAAACAATGATTAATTAAAGAAGTAAAATTTTAATCTTGAAATATTTATTTTGGTTAGAGCTGTTAGACTGTTTGGAAATGGAATGTTGGTGTACTATTTTTTGATGGTAAAAATGATAGATAGCTTACAAAACTCAAATGTTGACTCATTTCAGTGTGGTAGTTTCCTGAGACTTTTGGGAGCTGTGAAAAAAGGGAGAAAATAACCTTTTGTTGATCAAGAATTAAATGAAAGTATTGATAATCAGATATTTGGATGAAATATAAATAGGACTCAGTGATACATACTGTAGGAGAATTGATGACGGAGTTTCTTAGTTCACTTTTGTAATATTGAAAAAATAAATCTAAAATGCAATTTGTTATATGATCAGGTGATATATACTTTTGATATACAAAAACAAATGCTATATTCATACCTAAATTGCCATTAAAGAAAATAGCTATTTAATCATGGCCAATATTTATTATTCTGTTGAGCTAATTTATAGTATTCCAAACACTCAAAATCATGATCAGAATTCTAAATTTGAATGATACTATCTGGAAATCCAGCTACTGGGTCTTTAATAAGTCTAGAATAAATGACCTAGTGGTTGCTTTTATCATTTTAAGCTTGTTTAGCTACTTGGCATTTAGCTTTACAGTACAATTGCTGTCTGGATGATCAAAATTATAGGAATTTGTTGAAATGTACTTAATCAATAGATATATCCATCTATAATCCTACCAACTATTTATAGTCATCTGATAATGCATAGCCAATTCATTTTGATTTAAACTGGGTCTTGAGTTTGTAAAGTCTTTTTTGGCTTTATTGTCTCATGATAAACCTACTATATCCAGAAATAATTTTGCAGGCCTTTTGGGGTGCCAGCTGCCTTATAGTAACTAATACTAGGAACTTTTAGGTCCATTGGTATTGTAGATTATTCATGTTTTGTCGACATTAATAGCCTAAAAGCAGTTGTTAGTGCTACTAGTCAACTATGAGTCCTATTTCTTAGTGTCAGGGATCTGAAGTTTGTACAATGAACTACAGCTACACTCAGTTACTGTACTGGCTGGTTTTATTCACTTTTTCACTTGTAGTTACGAGTTTTACTTGCTTAGTAATTGTCACCAGAAATGCTGGAACCCATACAAATTCAACTGCTTCTTATCTCGTCTGGATGCTATTTCCCAACTCCACAAAATATGATGTCGAACATTGGTAATGTTTCTTCTATTGGGTCCTGTCTCATTGTGATTGGACGTGGCCTACTTACAGTGTTATTAAAAGTGAGAAAGGCATTTGCCTAGGTTCTCATGTGAGGCGAGTCGAGGCCCCATCACCTTAACCTCCCAGGATGAGCCGCCTTCAATGAGTCGAGCCTAGGTGAGCCATTTTTGCCATCCACCAGGCATCAAAAGGACTCCTCTCTTATTTTTTTTATTTTTATTTTTTTGTGCTATCAGCCCTATATTTAATACTTTCAATTAGTGTTAATTGTGATTTTAACAAGGCTTATTACTAATAAAGAAGGAATAAATTTAGGGGAGAAAAACTAGGTGATTTTAAAAAGGCACACTTACTAATAAGGAAGGAAATATTAGGGGAGGAAAATTAGATGATTTAAGTGTATAGTTGCTATTTTATAAACAATTAAGGGATTAACTAATTAATTAAAGAAAATTGAAGAGGCATCAAAAGTTACACTTGGGGGATGTTTGGTTGGCATGAGCGGAATGAGAGTAATTCCTTATATAGTGTAAGCTTTTGTTTGGGGCTGGAGCAATGGGAGTGGGAGAGGTATGAGGAATGAGTGAGGGGTTTGTGTAGGGTGATTCACAATCACCAGAAAATTGGGGGGATTAGGGATTTTTAGATTGTAAAATGACAGTATTGCCCCCGGTCAAAAAGCTTCTCCATTAATGACAGTATTGTTTCTCCATTTTTCAGCTATTGAATTTTTATTTTTTTATGCCAAAAATATAAAAATTTTAAAATTTTAATTATTATCGTTACTAATTTATTTATTTGTAAGTATATTTAAAAATGCCATTAGTTATTTAGACTGGCTAATTAATTGCTAATTATGATATTAACATTAACTTTGGATATTAACCAGTAGTAGCGTCTTAAAAATGTAATTATTATGGTTCACAATTTATTTATTCAAAAATGTCTCTAAACATGTAATTAGTTAATTATTATAGTTAATTAATTGTTAATTAATGATAGTAAGAAAAATTTTGAGATTTGGTGACTTATTAAAGTTAATATTTATTTATAACAATTAATTTATTTTAATGCTTAAATATTTTAAAAAATATAATTGTCACAACTTATTACTATATAGTAATAATAATTTGTATAAAAGGCATAATAGTATTTTATCATTCTTTTTCACTTTTCTCATTCACAATAAACTACCTCTCCAATTCTTCCAACCAAATGTAGTTTTCATTCCTATGTCTTTTCCAATCCCTCTCATTTTCATTACTCTTTCACTCCTCTCCATTCCATTCCTTGCAACTAAATGGCACCTTGATGTAAATGTTAGAATGAAAAGAAAAAAATAAAAAATAAAAAAAATAACGCAGAAGCATGACTTATGAAGATAGAATTTGCATGTTTTGCTTAACTCTATGTTTTGCTTTGCTTTACTTTAATTATTCCAAAAATTATATATATATATATATATATAAAGTTATTTATTAACTAGCGCTTCACTTTGCTTAGTTGCGCTTCTTCGTGGCGCTGCTAGCGTCGAGCAATAAAAAGTCTTAGCGCCTCAAGTGCGCCTAATACATTTAATTACGCAGCCTACTTATTGATGGAGAGTGCTGCTGACGTCGCCATTTCTAGGAGAAAATCCCTGGCCATATACGTGATAAAGACTAGAACTTATCCATGCTTTGATTAAGCTGCTGAAAACTAGATTTTATCGATGATTTGATCGATTTTTGCAACTTCATTTGCAAGAGATGCCCTTAAGGCATTATTGTATCCAATTTCCATCCTAAAATTTGTCTGTCCTGTCAAATATGTTAATTACTTTAGGTCCATCTACCACCAATAACTGAGAACCCTGCCATACCCTTTAAATTGCTCACAGGAGGTTACACATCAACTTTTAGGGTAGGATGGTTTTTTTTTGGATGCATACCATGAGCATGAACCCCCTGCTTCTTTCCTTTTTGGTCTTGGCATATCTCCTTAATTTCACTGCCTTTACAATAATGGCAGCTTCTCACTAGCTCATATGTATATTATATCGGCTTTAGTTTTCTGTTAAACTTGCATCTGAATTTAATGTTTCAATTGTTAAGCAAGTTAAGATGCAATACAAAACTCTCTAGCCCTTGTTGTTTCCTAGATGTTATCAACTTAGACATCAGCTAATGAATGCAGCATCCAGAATTAGTCTTCTGCACTCCTAGCTGTGATCTATTACTGATATTTTCAATGGAAATAGTCCTTGGACTGTTTTTCTTCACATGTCTGTTTGCACTTAGGTACTGGTTTCTGTCCATATGCTGCCTTCCTGACATTGATAAGAAAAGCATTCTGTCTGCCGTTGCTTCAAGCTGGATGCCTAGCGATTGACTCAATTCAAAGGCTATCAAGTTTCTATAGACCTTGGAAATCAATATTATTTCTGGTGGTGTTTGCACCATTAAATTTCTTCTTAGATGATGGTGCTGTTCACTTTGGATTACTTGAAAAGGATAATCTACTTCACACGTTTTACTAAGTCATCATGTGCATTACATGTTTTTTACATGAAAATTGTTTGTTATATGTTACCTGTATAACACTGGAAGAGTTGATACAGGTGTAAATCATGACAGGTGAAGATTCCTATTCCAGCTTTCTCTATTCAAATCTTTTGTCAGAATCTTACTAATTTGTCTGTGGGATTAATTGCAGAAGAGGTGCTCGACAGCACCAAGGAAATTGCCACACCAATGCCTCCTGGAGTTTTGAAAAAGGACATGGCTACACAGATGAGTCCTGAGGGAAGTACCCAATCTTCTCCCAAGGAAAGGCCGTCCTTGTCTCCTTCTCCACAATTTGTTCATCCCACTACAGAGTTTGAAAGCCATTTCTCGAAGTTAGAGATCAGGGATGTCCAGGTGGATGACCGGGTTACTGTGACAAGGTGGTCCAAGAAACAGATTGCACGAAGTTCTGATAGGCGGTCTGCAAACATCATTCAGTGGAAGAAACGATCTGCAGAGGGCAGGTCATGTGCTTGGGAAGTTGGAGAGACAGCAAAATGCATGTCAAAGTAAGCAATGTTTGTTTTCCAGCTACTTAATCTTGAGGTTGATAATCGTAGAAATATCTCTACCTTGCTTTTTCCCCGGAACCCCTCATCTGATTCAGTGGCTGAAAAGCATTAAAATAGTTTCAAACTCATTTTAATAAACATGAACTAAAGAGTGTTAAGTCTGAATCAATAGTGTAATGATCGTTAAGAAGGAATTGTAAGCCCATCTGATTTAGAATCAATAATGCTATTGGAATTCTACCATGAAGGTTTTTGATTTGCTAGGCTTACGATTTTTTGGTCTCTTACAAAGTTGTTGTATTCCCTTAGATGATGGTTTGCTCATGTTTATTGCTTTCATACACTAGCGTTTTTTCTTATCTGAGTTTGTCTTCCTGTAGAGAAAGATTATTCTTTAGATGTGATTTTGATCCTGTCGGAATGCTGTTAGAACATATGTTATCTGCACAAGGTCCTTAAATCGTAATTTACTTTTGACCTTGTGCTGTACCTCTTCAAGGTCTAAGAGGGAAGAAGCAAAAATCACAGCTTGGGAAAATTTGCAGAAAGCCAAAGCTGAGGCAGCTATCAGGAAACTAGAGGTACTTATCTAGCAAGGGCATTACTCTTGAGTTTTAATATTAATATTAATGTCATGTTCTTATTTTGTGTATTTACTATTTGTTATGGAATTCTTTCAAGGATATATCATTTCAGTCTAAAGTGAGCATTCCTTTAGATTGTCTGCACTTTTTTTCATTCATCTTGTCTTTTAAAGAACTAATTGATCTATACTATTTATTTAACATGGATGAAGCTGACTCTTGACTTCTTGCTATTATTTCAGATGAAACTAGAAAAGAAAAGATCTTCTTCAATGGACAAAATTTTGAACAAGCTTAGATCTGCTCAAAGAAAGGCACAAGAGATGCGAAATGCTGTAAACGCTAGTCAGGCAAACCAGGTTGTCAGGACTACTAGAAGGATCTCATACTTCCGTAGGAGTGGCCAGATTGGTTCTCTTAGTGGCTGCTTCACTTGCCATGCTTTCTAGTTTGTGTGGAATCGCTCGTAGGGCATCTCCCTTTGCATCAAGTTCCTAGTAAGTTCCTTCATCAGCTTCTGTTGTTCTTTGAATGTTTTGTCACGTGCCTACTGGGAGGGCTAGCACAAACAGACAGATGAATTTATTCCGGCAATATTAATCACAGAGACATGCTGTAATTCTTATCAACAATATTTTGTCATAAAATAATTCAATGTGTAAATTTCAATTGGAAACACAAGAGATCCCCACTTAGGATCTTGTTATGGATCTCCATTAGGATCGTAATATTTGTAGTTATATTTTATCTGTTATTATTAGTAAAATAAACTAAAAATAATGCTATGCCTAAATAATACTGCCTCAATCTCTAATGGGTGGGTACCAGCCACATGCTTGATTTCCAGTCCTTCATCTTCTGAAGTTATTTATGAATTACAAGATGTAACCTAGAGAAGTGAGACGGCAATCATTACTGTCATGCATATCGGGCCAAACATATAGTCTGATTAGGATATTTTGTCCTGCTGAAACCTTGTATGCAAAAGATCTTTCTTGTATTAATGATGATAGAGAGTGATATGTAGATCTCAAAGGAGGCATGTATGGATGCGGTAATGGGAGGGATAGTTATGGTCAAGGTCAAAGACTGCATAAGACCTTATCATTGGTTCTCCTGTTGCACTAATCTTTTTTCAGAGTACAAAATTCTGATTTATGGATATTTTGCCATTAGAATCATTTTCTGGGTAGGAAGACAAAGGAAATTATAGATTAATGCGAATTAATTTATTTGCACAAAATAGCGTCTAGTTTGTTGTTTCTGCTCAATCACCATATACAATTATCAATTAAGCCTCTATTGCAATATCTTGTATCATTAGTGTGGATTGAGTCGTGTTTAATTGAAAAATTAATTTTAAAGCCTTATGTAATATTTCAGTGATTGGAGTGAACACGTAAATAGGGAGATCAGAAAAAGGCGGAAACCACCTTAATATTCCAAACTGATTTATCTTCTTCTTCTTCTAGACATTCTCTGGTGTCAGACATAGTTAAAGCTTATATGATTTAGTGTTTTAATTATTTTGAATGAGTACTTCTTACTTAAGTTTGGCAATAGTTAAGTAATGGCATGATGCCTTCTAATTTTTTGAGCACTCAATCCACTCCCAGAGAGCTCATGCATGAAAGGACCACTGCCGAATGTATATGTGATACTCTTACTGTTCCTTCTAAAAGTGCTGAATTGCTGTAAATTGACCACCTGGCAACCATTAAATTTATGCTTTATATATATGCCAATAACCAAATATTAGCGTTCTATTTAAATATAAATAAAAATCCAATCCTTCTAAGCTCCTTAGATTAGATCTGGAAATAAGGTCAAATTAACAAACTCATCTTCGATGGCATAGAGATTGCAGGTGATCTTCTGGGAAGGTAACAAAGCCTACCCTTTATTAGGCATATGTTAAACTATGATTTGGTCAATTATTAACTGAAAATCAGTGCTGTTTTCAGGCCTTCTTTAGACATCATGGTAGGCCTAATAGTTGACATATTCAAAGGATTGTGACTGTGAAAAGGTATCAGAATGTGTGATTCTTGTTCAATGTGTGATTCTGGTGTCTATTGAACAAGAATCACACATATGTAGGTGTAATGCCTTTGTCGTTTGGTCTCTTGGATGATTGCCATCAGCAAGGCTGGATAAGGAGTAGTGCAAAAAATTGAGAAAAAGAGTATTGATAATTATGTTTAGGATGGACACGATGTTCTGATTGGAATTTTGTTTATTATGATTTGGCTGTATGTTTGATCAAGGCAAGTACGGAAGTGCTTGCTTGAGTAAACGTGAATCAGTGTCATGCCTACCAAATTTTGACCTGGAGTGCTTGCTCGAATAAAAATGAATTAGTGTCATGTCTACCAAATTAGGATTTTCCAAATTTTGACCAGGACTTCAAAGGTACGGGACTGAATTGTTGCAGTACTAGTCTTGTTAGGAGCTGAGAACCAAATTATAATTACTATGGTTTCAAACAGAGTTTGTGGCCTACTTGGGTTCACAAAAGCGAGAGGGATCTTTACCATTACTGTCACGTGCATATCATGTAAAATTCTTAGTCCAAAGGTCAAGGGAATCTTCAGGAATTTGGAACTGTTTTTGATAATTTCCACTGGTAAACTTGTACAACTAGATGGAGGACTCAGTATCTATGCTCATCTTTCAATGTTTGGTAACATAAACATGTCAAACAGCAACTGAATTAGCAGAACAAGAAGATACCCAAGTGTTCTTACAACAAATATATTTGAGTTTATGCTCAATTATGTTGATTGCTTGATCTCTCTTAGCTGCAACTTATTTGCGGGGCACTTAAAAGCATGTGTTTTGCAGCATTCGTACTTCAACTTAAATTCAGGTACTATGGTCAGATCTACTAAGGCCACATTGAAAGTCTTGTTTCTTTTTAATGTTTCGAAGTTCTAAATATATATATATAACCTTGCTTTGCTCTTTTCTAGCATTTTGCCCACTTAATTGTGAATGTTTCCTTCAATGATTAGTTATGTTATATAAAGCTAAAATACATTTCAAGTTGATGCCCTTTGCCTTAACAGAAGCAAAATATTGATTTTCCGCAGGGAAGGAGCTGCTGTTGAACCTGCAGTCTTGGGCGGCGGTTGAGACTTCAGAGAAGGCTTCAGCCTTTTGAGCTTTTCCGGGGAATTTTCATTTTGTTGCAGAAATAATGTAACAGGCTCTCCACTCATGTTATTAGCAGATAAATATACCTATAAGGTTTGTTATTATCTCTTATGATACTGCATAAATATGTAAACCTATTTTTTTTTATTTCGATGCACATTGTTATGCCACTAGTTTCAGCGTTGGATTATAAGTTTGGTCGGAGAAGCTGAGTAGCATGTAGTTGAGATGGTGGAAGCACATTGGTATATGTAGTTGTTTTCTAACAGAGTGAATCTTTATATTTCTCGGTGTTTATATAGAGTTCTATATTTTGCTCATTGGATATATGCAAAAAAACCTTTGTTTTACAGTGACGGAAGTGCAAAAATCTCATGATATATTAAAAAAGGGTTAAATTTGGTACACGTTAAATTTGTAAATATATTAAAAAAGTTTACATCACCGCACTAGAAAACAAAATGGTTACACGTTAAATTTGTAAATATAAACAGAAAGAAAGGGTTAATTCACACTCCAAAGTCGTCGGTGTCTGAAAAATTAAAGGTACGATCCAACGCCTGTGGATGGTTCTAGAGCCACATGCCTCACATCAAAGAGCCCATTAATTTATAGTTTTTGATTAGCTAAAGATCACATTAACACGAATAAAAAACAGACAGTGGAAATCTGATCCTCCATTAAGTTTGTCGGGACTCATATCGAACGGCCAGGATCTCACCATATATCAACAGCTTATTGGCTAGGCATCACATCAGCAACGCTCCCCACTCTCGAACCCCGCCATGTGGCGCCCATACCTTGAGTCAATTATTTAATTATTATTCTAATCCCTTTCTCTTCCTTAAATACCCTCTCTCCAAACACGGACACCTGTCGACTCCCTTGTTCGCAGAGCAAAATTAGAGCAGCTCACCCAACATAACAACAGGTTTCGTTCCCATTTCTCTCTCTCTCTCTCTCAACATAAGTTTTTGTGAATTTTTCTTACTTGAGAAATATGATGAAATTTTTATTATTAGGACTCGAGGAGCTGTCTGGTTTTGTGATTTATTGATATTTATTTAAATTTATTTCTTAGTAGTGATGAATTTCAAGAACATGGGATCGGATGGGCGGCCGGCGAGTGGGCCGGCTGCGATGCCGTTGGCGAGGCAGTCATCGATATACTCCCTGACTTTCGATGAGTTCCAGAGCACGCTCGGAGGGATGGGGAAGGATTTTGGGTCGATGAACATGGATGAGTTTCTGAAGAACATCTGGACTGCGGAGGAGAGCCAGGCCATGGCCGCGGCTTTGGCTGGCTCTGACGGGTCTGGGGCTGTTTCCGGTGGTCCTGGCTTGCAGAGGCAGGGATCGCTGACGCTGCCGCGGACGCTGAGCCAGAAGACGGTGGATGAGGTCTGGCGAGATCTTATCAAGGAAGGGAGCTCCACGGCAGCGCAAGGGGTTTCCGGTCCTGAGATCCAGCAGAACCAGCAGCGGCAGCCCACTCTTGGGGAGATGACTCTTGAGGAGTTTCTTGTTAGGGCTGGGGTTGTCAGAGAGGAAGTGAACATGAACATGAACATGAACATGAACATGAACATGAACATGAACATGAATCATTGTGTTTCTAGGCCGATTGTCAGTAGTTCTATAAATACAGTTAATGCTGGTGGTGTTAGTAATAGTAGTGTGTTTTATGGCGATGTGCCGTCTTCAAATTCTGCCTCTGGAATTGAGATTTCATTCCCTCAGATTGGAAGGAGTAATGGTGGTATAGTACCGAATTCAATAAGAAATAGCCCTGGGACGAATTTGCCTATTACGGCCACAGGAACGAGGTCTTATGTGGCTCCATTGGGTAATCAGCATGGTCTGAGAGGGGGAGGGATGGTTGGGATTGGAGATCCGACAATTGGTAATGGACTGATGCAAGGGATGGTGGGACTCGGAGTGGGAGGTGTGACTGTGGCTGCGGCAGTTGGGTCACCAGCTAACCAGATTTCGTCAGATGGCCTTGGTAAGGGGAACGGGGATCTTTCTTCAGTTTCTCCTGTTCCTTATACTTTTGGCGCTGGACTGAGGGGGAGGAAGTGCAGTGCAGTGGAAAAAGTTGTGGAGAGGAGGCAAAGGAGAATGATTAAGAACAGGGAGTCGGCTGCGAGATCACGGGCACGGAAACAGGTAATCATTGTCTTTCCATTTTTGTTTTGTCAACTGGATAGTGGTTGAGCTCTCTTTGTGCCTTTTGTGATATGTGCTCATATTGACTTGGTGAGCTAATATTTTGGTGCTATTTCTTGTTGTTTTTGTAATTCTTGAAGCTGTAGATACGATAGAAATTGCAAGAGATGCTGTGGTTTGTCTTTATCGGTCGGCAATTGGATGAACATTTATGTTTTATAACAAGATAATACATTCCAGAAATTGCTGCATTAAAACACATCATGTGATGCTGCATCTGGATATTTCTGCTTTAAGCGCGACACATTGACAAATTGTGTGTTCTGCATCACCACCATAGTTTTCCTTTCTACACTGTTTTATGTGAATTGTCATAGATGCACAACGAGAAGTTATAGATGTTATATGTCAAATGTTATGGCAGGCTCAATTTTTAAGAAGGCTTTCTTGGCGAATGATCTTCACTTTCTAAGAACAACAAAACCACCATCTTGCTCTTTCCCTTCTTTATTGCTACCATTTTCTTTCCAACAGAAGTGCTTTGGGTGTGTAATAGTTTTTTTTCCTGGAGTCTGCCCAGCAACTAGCCCTAGATCAATTATGGATCAAACATTGGAACCTCATGGTTGAGGATAAGGTATTGGGATTGATAGAAAAATTCATAGATCTATGTGGGGTAGGAGAATTGATAAAAGCCATAAAGATGACAATAACGATCATACTTAGAAGCAAATGAATTCTGTACAGGTACAACTCTTATTTTAACGAAATGCAGAAAATGTGATCTTTTCTATCTCATTTGCTTCCAATTTAGTAAAAGAGTTGCAGGATATTCCATTAGCAATGCCAAATTAATGGAGAGGGTATGTGCATTAGTTGTTTAGGTTGATTAGAAAGTGAGGAAACAGCTATAACTGAGTGAGGAAAGTATGAAAAACTTCTCATAATTAGTAACTAGAAGAAATAAATTTAGGCACAGTATATGATGTGATGCTTTTCATGTTAACACCTCAGGGGCATGCATCCGTTTTAGGCATAAACCTATTATGGAAGATTGACAGTATGATTTATGGCATATTTATGTGACCTGTGTTTTATCTGAATTTCTTCAGGGCATTGCCGTTGGACAAAGCTGCTTGTTTGCATATTTCAATTTACAGCTTGTAACATCTCTGCAATTTTGTGATACCAAAATTACCATATTTTACTCTGTTAGCAGTGTTCATTATTGTATGATGCCTAAATTACCATACTTAATTCTGATATTGATTTTCTACATATAGGGTATGACACTTGCTACTATTGTTCACAATTGTTTTGTTTTAATTATCATTAGGCTTACACCATGGAGTTGGAAGCTGAAGTTGCTAAACTTAAAGAGCAGAACCAAGAGTTGGAGAAGAAACAGGTACATATTCATAATGTGAACTTTCGTGGTCATCATGCCTTTATATTTGACTTGAATGGAACTTCATGAACAAAGCAATGGCTTTCTGTTGATGTATGCGTCCATATGTTATCATTTTGGAATTTTGCATTTTGAAGCTCTCCTAATTTTACTTTAATATCTGCAGGCTGAGATATTGCAAGTGCAGAAGAATCAGGTGCATTATCTTTTCTTCTTGGTTTGTTTCCTCCAAATAAGCTGGATGTTGTTTTATGTTATTTCAAGTAATTATATCATGCATCATTCAAGTTAGGTTTTGCAATCATCGTTGATTAATTCTTCTAATGGTTGATTGTGCTTCTAGGTAGTTTTTTCTGTTATGGTTGTATGCCTTTAGCTTGCTTGAACTTTTGCCTTGTGTAAATTATGGTAGGTAGATACACTTATGTCTTTATTATTGCTCAGAATCTACGGAATCTATGTTACCCTTTCTTTTTGTGAATATCTTGTTATCATACCGTAGAAATACTTGTTGAATTTACTTATCATACTGTGGAGAATTTTGCTTTATACATCTGTCTTTATTCTAAATATTGAAGGAAAAAATGTGAACATTGGTTGTTGCACCATCCTTGCTGCAAAAATGATTGCCTTTCTTTTCAACGGTCTTGTTGTTTTTGTTTAGTCTTGAGCGCATTTCATTTTCCATCATACATCGTTTTTGGGGATATGTGGAGCGCCACAACTCGATATTTGTTTATTATTTTGTTGACGATCTTCATCTGTTAATGCATTGATGCATTTTTAATGTTACAATTTGATGAAATGTCCTGTTGACTTGCGAAGAAGTACGCTTGAGGTGAAAATTGTATATAGAATAAAGACATGATGAAAAGACGATTGTTTTAGAATTTTGTTATATTGTTGCATTTCAGTTCATGCCTTCATGTCAGTAGGTTTTCAGCAATTCAAGGAGGGAGGGAGAGAGGGAGAGAGAGGGAGAAATTTGCATTTTCTCCACTTGTTTGATACTAGATTTCCTCTTGGAGCTCCATTTCATTTTGGTATTTTGCATGAATATATTATTCCCACTATACATAGAACCTCCAGTGGTGACTGAAGCAAAGCCTTCTCTCATCTCATATTTATTTCTATTTGGGTGCAAACTTTGGAGGTCTCAATTTTTGTTTTACATTTTCTTTTCTTTGTATAAAACTTTATTGCCTTCGTCAATCAAAAGGTTTGACTGAGAAGGATCTTGGAGTTTACTATTTTTTTTAGGGGCATCATTATTGAGATGTTTAGCATTTATTTGAGATTTTATATGAATTTGAGTGAAAAATTGATTTTTACTTTATCTTCAATTCAAACATGGATTCCCCTTCATGTGGGAGTAATGATGCTTACATTACTTTTATGGTTGCAATCTTGCTTTAGTCTTTTTTTTCCCAAATGGTTTTAAATTGTTCTTGTGCAAGACTGTTACTTAGATTTCGTGATTCTTCTTTTTCCCTCCATGACTTGGAAAATAGTTAGTCATCCTGACATCAATCTACTTGAATCTCACTGGATGGTTTTTATACCTATTTTGATATTTTACCACTTGACCGCAAAGTAAAAATATTAGCTTAAAGCTAAAATGATTGGCCCCTTGCTTCTTACACGTTTTGATATTTTGATCACTTGACCACAAAATAAAAGTATTTCTGCTTTGGTGACTCACAAGGTGATCAATATGTGCGCAAAAACTATGGACAATCTGTTTGCAGTAAGTATCCATTGGTTGATGTCTTTTTTCTTGCACTTCCATGGACAAGATGTTCGCTTAGGAAGTTCTAGCTTATATCACTTGGTTTAGGGAAATGTTTGAGAACTTTGAATTTTCTTCAATGTTTTCTATCTGAGAAATTACTTTGGTTGCTAAAATCTAACAAGTTCTGGTTACCTTATTTTATGTTATCTTTGTTTTTGTTTTGCATGGATAATATAACCCCATTTCTTGTTTGGCCAAATATTATGAAGAAGGAAGAACAGACCATTTTTTGTTTAAAGCTATGTGTGCACATGCTTGTATGCAAGGTTTATTTGAGATGGAAGTTAGCCGAAGCTAGTGCATTGATAAATTACTGCCGGTCGTACTTCATGCTAATAATTTATATTCTAAAAAATGGATATACCCTGTAGGCTGCCATCATGTTTATTTTTCTATCTTCCTTGTGTTGTGGATTTCTTGAATTTAATCTTCCGTTTTCAAGCTAGATCAGATATTCCGTGTGCTAATGTTATCAACTTTAATCCATTTCACAAATGCGGTCCAGGTTATGTTTACTCATGCTTCTGATATGTTTACTTATGCTTGTGAGGTACATCCTTTTAGTATCATAATTCTTTATTATGGATGCATGTATTGATGTGCTTTTGGATATTCCGAAACTTCCCTATGTGACTAAAACTCGTTTACTAATGTAGGCTTTCACTTAACAGTGACATTTTGGCAATTATCCTTTAGGTTTTAGGTTTGATGGATGGTTGGTATGTTGATTCTTTTTTCTAGATATTCTTCTAGCCCATGATAATGTTGCTGCCGCTGTAAATTAATGTCACTCTGCAGAATTGTTTTTGGCAAATTGAAATGAATGCAAACATTGAATCTTGGATACTTAGTTTGCGGAGTGCTTCTATGCTAGAATTGCGAGAACCAAGTTAGAAGTTGAAAGGTTTACTGTACCTACAGATGCAAAACTCTATGCAAGTGATCCATTATGAAGCAATTTCCTGCATCAATTGCAAACACAAGATCACCTTTATTTATTTCTATAGAAGCAGATATAGATCTATTTGTGACTAATCTGTCCCAAAGGTTTTTGTGTTACCTGTTTCGTGAAGAAGTTTTTATGTTACATGTTCCGAAAAGAAGTTTCAATAGTTCTGTTCATGGGGGAAGCAAATGTGTAAAAGACAGGATAATAGATCAACATCAATGTTTACTTAGAGAAAGCAAAAAGATTAAGATCTGGATCATGGCCTGGAGTGAAACAGGTGTAAGAACATGAATGGAAGATATATGCTCTAAAGGAGAAGTTTAAAGACCTAATGATAAATCTTGTTATCTAAAATTATAGATGGGGTTTTTTTTATTCCAGGAATTGCTGAATTGGTATACTTTACACTGCTGATGAGCCCGGTGAACAATATTCCTGAGTTAAGAACACAAGAACCAAATTGTGTGCACTAATGGAGAATATTTGCAACAAACACTTTTTTAGTCTTAAAATAACAATGGGATTATTAATATCAAGAACCAATGGATTATAAATTGACAATGGGTGCTATCCAAATTACTTTAACAGATCTTTTCTAATAATTTTGGATCTCTTCTGGAGTGACATATATGCTGTGCAGTGGTAAGGAAGCTTCAAATGCTATCATGATGGCAATAGTTTGGTTTCTTATATAAACATGATTGTATGTTAGCCTTTGAAGTTTCAGATGAGAAACATTATGGAAGGAGACTTGTCTTGGACTTGATCTACGACAATAGAGGAAGTTGAAACAAAAGTATATTGTTGGTGAATTGTGTATTCTTTTGAATATCTGACAATGCTGCTAACTGAATATTAAATAATGTAAATTTGGTTAAGTTGAAATTCTAGATTTAGATGTCTGTTGTATGCAGCTTTTTCTAGTGATTATGAAATTCTCTTTTGCAGCTGTTTTCCCTTTCGTCAATTTTGAATGTCTAGATTTCTGAATATATAAATGTTCTACTAATTTATGTGTTTCTTGTGCTTGTTATGCATCATCTTTCCGTGTTATTACTAATATTCATACTTCCAAATTATTCTTGTTATTGCCTCAATGCTTTATTATTATTATTATTATTATTATTATTATTATTATTATTATTATTATTATTATTATTATCATTTTTTCTTGTAGTATCCTTGCTTATTATGAATTTAATGTCACGGAGGAAGGAGAGTGAGCATAAGCAAAATTACCTGGTAGGAGAAAGAACCAACAATATATCAGAGTTTGTGTTCTGAAAAGACATTTTTTATGAAGGTCTCTCTTGATTGTTAAGATCTGTAATATGTCCATTTTTATAATGGCATGGCATGTTTGTTAGCTTATGATTGATCAGAGGGAATAAATTCTCTCTATTTTATGGTCATATATGTATGAGAATCACATGAGCTAGCAGAATAGCTGCTAAATGATATTTGGATGTCTTGAATTAGAGTGTACACTCTTTCACCTATTGTTACTTTGAAGAGGATGGTGCTACCATTTACTAGAGTTTTGCGCAGATTTTTTTTTTTTTGGTAGAAAAAAAGGTGGGCATGATTTAAAGCTGCTTGATGCATTCAAATCATATAATATTGTCAGTGCAAACTAAAATGGATGATTTTCTTTGTTATTATTTTTGCCAGTAGATCTTCGTTGTGAATCTTTGTAATCCTATTTGTGATTGATTTTATCTTTTAGTTTATGCCAAAGAATGGAAATTGAGCTTCTTGACATAGGGCAAGACCAGACTTTGGCCCAGACTTTGGCCATTTATGAATTTTGATGTGAACTTTTCTGTGTAGAAAGAGAAACTTGACAGAGGAAACTGACATTTTGAACCAGCAATGCAAGGGCAATTATCATTGTTTGGTTATTTTTTCTGTGCAGCTGTGCTAATCTAGTCAGTTGTTGCACGTTTATTGATTACCGCAGTAATATATTTTAATCTCTTTTAAGTTTATACCATGCATTAATAAGAACATTGTTTCTATTTCAAATCATGAATATCGAGTGATAAAATATTTTTATAATGTCTGTTTGCTTGAGTCCAATTTGAAATGTTTTTTGTGTTAAATAGCGGTATATTGTGCTCAATTTTGTGGATCCATATGCGTATCTTGTCGTTATGAAGCATGTGTTCATTAGCTTGTGGCCTAGTAAGCTCTTGAGAGTTGTTATTTGATGTTCCTTTCTCATACCGGAGAAACTCTCATTTATTGCTTGCAATTTTTTGTCTGCGTATTGATTCTTATTATTGACAATGCTGGTTTTCACAGGTGCTGGAGATGATTAATCAACAGCATGGACCTAAAAGACGATGCTTGAGGAGGACACAAACAGGGCCATGGTGAAGTAACAATGCCTGTGACATGTTTAACAAAAATAAACGATCTCTGGACAGATAGTTTGTAAATATAGAAGGGAACAAATCCTCTTGTAAATTAGTAGCATTATCCTGTAGAGTAAACTCCAACCATTCTTCTGTTGTTTGTTATGAGATTGTATGTGCCTGTTTGAAGATAGAGAGCAGTGTACCTTTCAGATTTGTGTTGTACTATCATCAAAAACATTGCTCGGCATGGATCTTTCATCGCATGATTCCATGCACTAGAACCTGTTTTTGGGTCTTATTAGCTGTCATTTACTTTGTGATTGCATCATGAGGTTTGTAATTTTTCCTAGTGTAGTGTCCAAGGATTTTATTAGTGGATGTAGTTCTAGGGTACGCTGTGTTATTGTATTTTTATTGCAAAGGCTTTTTGTGCATTGTATTCTAGAAATGAAGTGCCCCTTCTGTGACAACAAGATGGCTTGAAAACATTTTCCCTGTAGATGTTAGCATCTCTTATCAATGTGTGATGGTCGTTAAAGCAAGTCTTTTTGAGCATTTTACTGTTTTGAGTCTAATGGTTGAATTAAGGTTCCGTTACATATGATGATACAAGGTAGAAATATTCATACCTGGCATTTGGCTGGTCTCCATAAATTTGTGATGAGGCTGCAAGTATACAGTGTTTGAAAGGTCTTGTGGTTGTTATTGGTGCAAAACCAATGTTAAACTATTTATCCAGAATATGTTCTAATATATATATATATATATATATAATTTTAACTATTTCTGATATCTAACTATAAACAAAATTGAGAGTAGAATATGAATAAATTTTATCCATGATGAAAATAAAAAAAAAACAATCATGTTTTTCACATAAGAAGCAAAATCATTTTTATCCTGGACGGACATATTTTCTTTTTTCTTTTGAACTTATGAGTTAAGAGGTAAATAGAGTATCACTATTTTGTAGTAGGGTGGTTCATTACATGTTATCATGAAAAAAATAAAACTATTACCAACAAATTAGCTAAACAAAGAAAATAGTTAATCTTCTTTGTGCTTGCCAACATTGAGCTAGCACAAATAATCCATGTCATTCCCATGCCTCAAATGTTGAGGGTTGTGCATTCAATTCCCACCCAAAGCATGCATGGTGAATGAAGTCTTTAATGCACCGGCAGTGTTGAGTCTTTTTGCTAAGGGCTCCTGGTATATTCAAAACAGACTTGGTTATGCTTAAGAGTGGTTTATCTACTTTGTCAAAATAATTCCAGAGTTTGTTTAATTACTGACTTGAAAAATATTTAAAAACTTATTTGACTATGTGTGTTTTCTAAATTATTTAAAAAAAATTAAAATAATATTTTTAAAAATAAAAACTAAGATCAACTTTAAGATATTTTCTAAAATTTTGTTTTTGAAAACAACAAAAAGTGGAAAATAATTTTTAGAATTTTGAATTTTAAAACTTTTTAAATACATAAAAATAAAAAACATTAAAAAATAAAAACAATCATAATCTCAATCCATCGGGGTTTCACTTTTTTATCATTATATATTTTTTGTGGACTTTGGATGTCTTTGCACCGAAGGCTTTTTGCCACCAAAAGTGAAAGATATCATACTCAAGAATACCAAGGTAAATATCAACAAGTAAGAAATTCTAGAGAGCCTTTTAATTTCAGACATTTGTTTTTTAAGAAAGACAATTGAGTTTGGTGTGTTAAAAGCTCGATTTCCAATTCTAAAACTAATGCCTCCATACAAGCGTTGAAGGTAACGTCTTATAGAAAGATCATGTTGCGCTATTCATAATTACACTTGAAAGTGAGACTGACGTGACACACTGTTTAGAGCATGGGAAAATATAAAATCTTGAAGTAGTAGATGATTTAATTAAGCACACACAGAAATAAAGGGATGTGAGAACTCACTTATGATATGGACAACTTGTCAAGACTATCTAATTGAAGTGGAGCTGAAATGACAAAACATCGTAACTATATTACAAATGGATGTGACTAAATTATAATAATTCTAAACATTGAATTTATGTTTGAACTATTTATATGAATGTTGTTGAATATTAAACATATGCATATAATGTAATCTTGAGTTCTATTTATATTCATTTTATGTTCATGTTTTTACAAAATATATTATTATAATATAAAAGTTTATATATATTTTCATAATATAGAATATAAAATAAAAAAGAGAATATCTACTAAACTATATATATATTTCTATTTCACCTTTTTTTATTTTTTTTCTTCTTTATATCTTCAAGATACAAGAATAGGGGGTATTTATAGCCATTCAAGAAATAAATGGACGGTCGGGATTATTTACGTATTTTTGTACCAAAGGATATACCTCATTAAAACCTTAACAAAAAATACCAAGTAGGATACAAATCTAGTCAACGAAAAAGCGTACATTATCCGTGGTATATTTGAGATTTACTGGTTCATTAAAAATCTTGCCTCAGAAAAATCCATTGAGATAAAAACCGTGGTGAAGAGAAAAAGTGTATAGTCTCCATCTCAAATAAATAACCTTTAATGTATTTTAGGATTACTTATATCCTTGAATCTTCTCATACCGATTTTTGTGAATAAGTCGTTGATAAACTCATTTGGGGAGTGATTTTGTAAATAAATCAGTTTGATTCTCATTAGATTAAATCTTTCAAACTTCTATGATACTTTTTTCCTGTAGATCATGGGTGCAGAAAAATTTTGGATCTACATGCTTTAATCTATCTCCTTTAATATATCCTCATTGTATCTGGGATATACAAGCACTATTGTCTTCATAAATTACTATAACATTTGTTGTAATTGATGATAGTTTGCATGATGACTGTATATGTTTGATCATAGATCACAACTATTGGCATTTACGACTTGCTTCATGGAGAGCTAGAATTTGATGAAGCAGCTATAAGAGTTTGTTTTGTGGAACACCATGATATAACTGTACCATTATAAGAAAATATGTATTTAGTTTGAGATATTTTTTTGTGAGGATAAGAGAGGTACCTGGCATTAGAAAAGCCTATGCGATTGGATGAAGACTACTATGGATAAAATAGACCCAAGTTTGTAGTTTCTCGTAAGTTGCACAGAACATCCTTTATTCCTTTCCAATGTCTTCGCATTAGTGTAGAGTAGTATCTTGCTAGAAAATTTACTACAAAAGCTTTATATGGTTTTGTATTATTGGCAAGATACAAAGGTCATATGGACCCCCAAGCATCGGGTAATGAGAAAATGAGTGAACGGGCCCAAACCGTGGCAAAACAGCTTTTGTTTAGAGGCTGTACGGGCTCTGTGCAGCTTCTCTGCGGCTGCTGATGAGTACATTTTGTATTGATGTTTAGTATACCCTATTGTATGAATTGCTTATCTTTTCGTATGTATTTATAATAAATTGGTGCTACCTTGGGTATCTATGCTTAATTGTGCAGGAAATCAGGTCTTGGAATGAAAAGAACGAGTTTAGATCAATTTCGGCACGAAACAGAGTTGGAGTGCACTTTTTAGAGCAAGCACGGCTGGGAAGCATGCCCATGCTTCTGGTCACGCAGATTTTGTTACTTAGAAAAGCAGTCATTCTGAGGACACCCGTGCTGGGAAGCACGGGCGTGCTTATGCCTATACACTTTACAAGAACTCTTCAGGGTAAGAAGAGCGCGGTTTCTCTGTTCCTAGCACCATTGTCCTCCTTGAAGCCCGAGCGGAAGCATGAGCGTGCTTATGCCAGTGCAGTTTACAGGTTTTGCTAGTGGCATACCCAAAAATAAATGCCAAGACATTCTAAGAAGTGCATGGTCGAGCATGGCCATGCTTGCATTGGGAATTGAGTTTTTAAGCCTGAAGTTAGGTTTTCTTAGGGGACTTCTTCTTCATTCTTCTTCCTCCTTTTGGGAGAGAAGGCGAGGATAGAGCAGCGCATCGTCTAGGACCAGATCTGGATTGATAGATCCTTATGGGAGTGAAGAAACTGATAAGTGCTTAAATGTGTATATTTATTTATAGTATTTTTGTATTAAATTACATGCTTTTGGTAAGCCGACGGCCGCTTTTGTGGTTAAATTAGTTTTATTTGTGTTACAGGCCCTGAAGAAGCCAAAACTAGCTCAAGAACGTATTTTTGAAGAAATTGACACCAAATACGGCGTTTTTGGAGTTTTCTCATCAAGAGGAGAGTGGAGATCAAGAGGAGAGTAGAGATTTGGCAAGATTCATCATCTACTTCACCATTTAAGGCTTGAAGAAGAAGAAGGAAGTCGCCCTCATTGCGGTGTAGGTGGAGGCTCGTGGCGACGATCCGGCTCACCTTTTCATCACCAACAACTGAGGGAGTGTTTGTTATGGCTAGATTAGTTGTTTTTATGATGTGTTTTATGTTATTTGCTTGTATGAACAACTAAGTCCCAAGGTCACTGGACGCCGGTGAACCTTGGGACGGACAAGCCTGTATGCATGCTTTGATTTATATTTAATGCAAATTGTTTGGTTTGTTGTTCATGATATGTGTGCTTGATTGCCTTGAATTACATGAGAACTCTGTAGTTCAATTCCTAGGTTGTACTTGGAGCGTGGGATACGCCATTGTATTAGACTCACATAGTTTGAAAGGGATACATGTACCTATACGCCGAGGGATTCGGGTATTTAGTACCCTTCCAACCATTAGGTTCGAACCTAAATACTGAGTTTGACCCAAATCAGAGATTTCCCTAGTCGTAGTGCAATCATAGGGGGAATTGGTCAGAAGAGAATCTGTCCAATACCTGTATGGGATTAGGGGTTAATTACCGAGGGATTCGGGGTTAACCTACTTTAGGAGTCTCTTGGCCCAAACCACAATTGCAATCTTAACCCTAGCATCTGTCTAGCTACAGTAGTCCCAAGGGGATCCGCGTCCGTGGCCGTTTCTCCCTCTGTGATTCTCCGCCTATTTCGCCTGTAGTTCGTCTGTCAGTTAGATTTTCTTAAAATCAGTTTGTAGATCTTAGCGCCCAACCTTGTGTTATTTGGTTAGACAATAAGTGAAGAGGAAGTAAGGGTAGATCCTTGGCCCCGAGGAATACGACCCCTGTGTCACACAGGGTATTACTTGACGACCCCGTACACTTGCGGGACGCTCATCAGAAACGTTGGCAAAATCATCATTGGACATTCTCCGAAGAGGATTATTAAGCAAGAAGGGAGTTTATGGATTTCATTTTATTCTCTTGTTGTTTTTCTTTTGTGTTTTGTAGAACCATGAGGAGCTAGCCGTCCTTGGTGCCCCGGATTATGAACCTGGACTTTTGATGTATTGACTAAGATATTTGATTATTTAAGTTTCCTTGTGATTTCCCTTTTGTTTATCATGTTGTGCAACACTCTTGTGTTGATTGCCTTGATATTCATGTTACAAAACTTGGTGTGGGAATTGCTATAGTTGCATGAGCAAAACTTGATGTGCATGTTCCCCAAAGTTGTAATTGCAATCTTGATAGCATGTTAACCATAGTTATGCTTTGGCTGCCTAGATGTTGATTGAGAAATCATTCTAGCTAAGGTACACATTAAATAAGGGGTTGAGTCCTTTCTTAGAAATAGGACGTACATTATCAAACCATCCATTAGGTTTTACCCTGATCCAAGGAGATGTAATATTTAATCATTGCTTAGGTCAGTATGCTCATCGAGCGGAGTAATCTGGGGTGCTATCCTTTCTACTGATATCTGATCACCTGAACCATGTATCTCTCTTTTTTCTCTTTAGTTTCTTACTTTTCTTTGAAAGTAAATTTCAATCCAAATTGTTGAACTGACTAGATATTAGAAATCTAACGAGTATCGAAAGCTATACCAATCGCCTTGGATTTGACTACCCGACCTATTAAGGTACACTTTATTACTTGTACGACCCGTGCACTTGCGGATACGCAAAGGGCGTAACAGTTGCACAACCCAGAAAGAGGGCCGTGCGGCCCTTGTGCTGCAGCACTGCGCCTGCACAACCCATGAGCGTACCCAATTCGAATTTTTGAGTGTGATTTGGAGCCCTTGCATGCGGCCGCACCCGTGCCCTTATACTTGGGTGATTATAAAAGTAGAACTTATGGTTTTTTAAAAAGGAGAGAGCGACCAGATAACTCCAAGCACCCAAAATGCACAATAACTTTGGAGAAGAGACATTTGATCTAGAATCGAAGAAAGAAGGGAGTGGAACTCAAGGGGAGCGTCCACGAACTTGACGGCGCAGATCCTACGAGTTCTCATCACCACTATTAGTCGACGAAAAGGGAGTTCACTATGCAATTGTATTGTTTTACTTTATCTATAGTATTCTTCCTTCTTTTAATGTCGAACTAACCTTCTAAAGCCTCCAGGCTCTAGTGAACCTAGGGAGGATGACTTGCATAGATGATTACCTTATTTTATATAGATTGTTGGCTTGAATTTACTTTGATTCTCTCCTATTGTTTTAATGTTCAATCTACAATGGATGAATTCCGTAGATTTGATTTTAAATGATGTTTGTAGAGCAGGATTCTTGCATGCATTAGATCACACATAGATTAGAGAGGGATCCAGTGTATATTAGTACACTGAAGGTTTTGGGTGTTAGTAGTCTCCCGCGTTAGGGTTTAACGCTAGATAGAGACTCCTTGTACCCAATGACATCGTAGGGGCATCCGGAGATTAGAACCTGTATGGGATTAAGTCTATCACTAAAGGTTCTGGGGTAGTTGACTTTACAGTCTCTTGGATCAAAGCCTAGCCAACATGATACTTTATTCATATATCATCCTTGTCATTTTCCCGAGGGAATTCTTACCGGAGGCCTTCCCTATCCTCTGCGTATTATCATTTTATTAGTTCATGTGGTGATTACTTTCTTTGTTTATTTATTTTGCTTGCAACTAAACAATCATCTTTGTTTGATAGAGTAAATAGTGTTGTGAAAGAAGATGTAACAGTACATCTTCGGAGGTTTATTATTTGACGACCCAAGCACTTGCGGTAAAGGGATCGTTGCATTCGTCCTACGATAATAGGCACATCAATCATTAAGTTTTTGACGCAATTGCTGGGGACCTGAGGATACTAGGAAAACTCGTAGCACACTACCTTAGTCATTTTTATTCTTTTGCATTATTTTTCTTATTTTGTTTTTATTCTTTTCTTATTCTTTCTCTCATCTTATGCTCCTTTCCTTGCAAGGTAATCATGGATGATTTGTTCCCAATAGAAAATGTAAACATTCCTTCAAAAAAGGAACTAGATTTGCGTGGGCAATGGTCCTACAGTTAAATTAGTGAGCACAGTGCAAATTATATGTTCTCTACTAATTATTGGTTACATCAGCAAAATTGGTGTAATGAGAATCAACAGAACTTGTGCATAAGCAATGAAATGATTGCCAGGGAGTATTTGATCGATTCATGCAAAGGCATGGAGAACCCGAGTATGGAAATGTCTACTCACTTGAAGAATTTTGCAATCAATATAAAGGAAAGAGTATTTTGTAATTAACAGTCACCAGTGTTGAGTAGCCATAGGAGTGCGAGATATCGGATAACATGTCAATTGAAGCAGGATAATGTGTTTTTGTGTTAGAGGGTAGTATTGAAGACACAGATCTAGTGAGCGAGGATGATGGGTTTAATGATACAGATCATAGCAAGGAGGCCAGGTTAAAGCCTTCCATTGAAGATCCAGCAGATTTAAAGCTGAAAGAACAACCCAAGCATCTGGAGTATGCTTTATTGGAGGAAGATTCTAAACTCCTGGTGATAATAGCAGTCGACCTCTCTGCAGAGCACAAGGAGAAGCTCCTTGGTGTCTTAGTATAAAAGGGCTATTGCTTGGAAAATCGTGAATATGATGGTAGACGTGCATATCATCGTATGATAAATGCAACGCTCCCCCGGCCGCAAGTGCATGGGTAATCCATTAATAAACCTCTCACGTGTGATCGCAAGAGAGTTATATTCCCTAGGGCCCCAAGAAATACTATTACTTATTTGCAGCACTATCTAGTCTACCAAACAGAGATGGTGTTTATTTAAAACATATTGAAGAAAACAGGGAAAGTAAATATCGCACGAGCTATATTGATAAAGTAATATAAAGGAGAAAGAAGGCCTTGGACAAGGATTCACTCGGCAGAATAACAAGTTGATATGCCCCTTGTGTATCAACAAGTGCATGGATCGTACAAGTAGTAAAGTGTACCCAATGTGGGATCGGGTAATCTAATCCATAGGGATTGGTGTAGCTTTCAGCACTCGTTTCTCTTCTAGTATCTAGTTTACCGAAGATTGAGAAGTGTTTTGGACTAATATTCGAGTATGAAAAAGGAACGAGAGGAGGATGGAAAAGTAAGGGAATCTTTAGTGGATAACAATGAACAGAAGTAGTGCTCCAAATCAATCTCTTGGATGAGTTTACAGTTAGTTTCCCATAATGTTTATCAGGTATTATATCCTATAAATCCTATGTGTGCTCTCAAAGCCTTGTCACATCTATGGCAATCATAATTTGTGACCGTAACTACGAGAATCATGCACTTCGAGGTTTGCAACTACTCTATGGTAATCACAACTAAGGCAATTAACACACGCCAAATTTTACAATCATAACTACGCTAATCATACACATCAAGTTATGTAACACAAGATTAAACATAGAAATAAATAATACTCCATAAACATTGCACAAAGTATCCAACTAGAAAACTAACATCCGAGCTTAAGGATCCAGGGCACCGAAGGACGGTTAGCCCTTCATGGGTTCACACAACATTGAATTAAAGACATAAACAATGAATTAAAAGTCCATAAACTCCCTATGCTTTTGCATCAATGGTTGCGGTCTAAGGACTTTGCTGATGAAGAAGTATTGTCCCATAAGTGCACGGTGTCGTTAAGTAATACCCTAAATGTAACACAAGGGTCGTATTCCACGGGCGAAGGAGTTATTATTACTCCCCTTTCGTTTATTTCCTAGACTAATAGTTCAAATGAAGAATACAACTACTAAAAACTAATAACAATAGTATAAAGCTACTACTACACATCAAATGAGCATTCAAGAGATGAATAAATAGGTGAAAGCATGATTTGGACAAGGAATCCCCTAGGATTGTCATTAAGTCCTGGATTAAAGATGACTTGTTGTGATAGTAGTTTGGATCAAAAGATTCTTAAAGTAGGCTATTCCCGAATCCCTCGGTGATTAGTCTCCAATCCCATACGAGTGTTGATCGGAATTCCTTTCGGTCAACTCTTCCTACGATTGCAGTGCACTTAAGGAAATCCTGTATTAGGAGTAAACACTCCTCTAGGTCTAACCCTAAAGTTCGGAGGGCCACCAAATACCCGAATCCCTAAGCGTATTGGTACATAAATCCCTTTTCAATTATATGAGTCTAATACAAGGACACATCCCGCTCTTTCACGTACAACGTAGAAATTAAACCACAGAGTTCTCATGCAATCCAAGACAATGAAGTACATATAGAAGGAATCACAAACCATAAAATTCTATAAAAGAAATCTAATATTCAACAATACATCAACAATGATGATCATCCAAAATTACAATAAAACCACCCTAGGGTTCATCATGCCTAAATCACAAATAAGTTAGTTTCTCATGAAAGAGGAACATTCATACAAATCCAAAGTATATATAAACATGAAAAAAAAACAATAAATACTCCCTCTAGGTTTAGATCGCCTTGGATGGATGAAGATCTTGAATACCACCGAGATCTCTCCTCAAACAACGCTTTGATGCCTTCGATTTTCTCTCTATCTCCTCCTTTGATGTTTGCCTCTCTCTTGGTAAAGGAAAGTCTGGTAGATCACTGGAAAATGACCCCAAGAAGGGTGGGGCGGCGGCCCAAGAGGCCAAGATGAAGAAGATCCTATTCTTGGTGCCATAGATGCCTTTCTTATGACCTTCCATGCGTGGTTTGCTGATACACCCCTTGTGTATCTGCAAGTGCACGGGTCATACAAGTAGTAAAATGTACCCAAAAGGGTCGGGTATTCGAATTCACAGGGATTGGTATAGCTTTAGATACTCGTCGAATTTCTAATATCTAGCCGGCTCAATAATTTGGGTTGAGAACTAATTACAAAGAAAAGTAAAGGGAATTGGATGTACGAGGAGGAAGGTCAGGGTTCAGGTAAACTAAGATCAGTGATAGGGAGTAGCCTCCCGGATCAATCCCTCAGAAAAACTTGCAGCGGCTTTCCTGCAATGTCTATTAGGTACATTCTACGAATTCTATGTGTGTTCTTAAAGTCAGGTTACATCTACGGCAATCATGAATATCTAGGTTTATGACTGTAACTGCGGAAATCATGCACTTGGAGGATTGCAATCGCCTAACTGTCCAATCAACGCACGCCAAGTTTTACAATCATAACTACGCTAATCATGCACATCATGTTATGCAACACAAGATTAAACATAGAAATCAATAAAACTCTATAAATATTATGACAGAGGGTCAACGCTACAAATAAACAATTGAGTTCAAGAATCCAGGATACCAGAGAACGGTTAGCACCTCATGGTTCTACAAGAAATACAAGGTAAACAATAAGATAATAAGATAAAGGTCATAAACTCCTTTCTTGCTTCACAATCTTCGTCAGAGAGCATCCGATGATGATCTTGCTAATGTTCCTCCACTCCCATGATGATCTCTTGGTCCAAATTTAGCCCATGAAGGTGCATCACTCTCCCCTCCCGTCGCTTCCCTAAAAGGAGAAGAAAAAATAAAAGAAGAAGTCCCCCTTGAAACCCTAACTTTGGGCTTAAAATATTAGTTCCCGATGCAAGCATGGCCGTGCTTCGTCTGTGTTTTTCTCGGGATGTCTTGGAACATGTTTTCGGCTCGACTTTAGCATTCCTGTAAAGTGCACGGGCAGAAGCACAACCGTGCTTCAGCCCGTGCTTTAAAGAGCACGGGGGTGCTATGAGCAAAGAAGCCATGCTTTTCTTATCATAAAAATTCCTGCAAAGTGCACGGACAGAAGCACGGCTGAGTTTCCTGCCCGTGCTTACTTGCATGGGTGTGTTTTCTCAAAAGGGTTGATTTTTTCTAAATGCTAAAATAAGCACGACCTAAGCACAGGCATGCTTACCCTGAAAACTGCATTCTAGCTTTGTTTTGTGTCGAAATTGATCTAAACTTGTTTTTCTCATTCCAAGACCTGGTTTCCTGCACAATTAAGCGCACATACCCAAAGTAGCACTGATTTATTATAAATTCATGTGAAAGACAAGCTAAAATGGCAAAAGGTATATGAAAATATGTCTATTACATACACTCATCAAATACCCCCACACTTGAATCTTTGCTTGTCCTCAAGCAAACTTTGTCTTACACAAAAGAAGATGAGTGCATACCCTCTAACCTTAGAAAAATAGGAATTTTCTAAAGTATGGGGAGATTCTAACTGATCAGTGCATAAGTCACATTAAAGCTCAATAAAAAGTTTCACTCTCACTTAGTACTCCCCGTGTGTGTGTGAAATACCTAAAAGAATGTGCCCCAAGCGTTTTTGGAAAGACTAGCTCGAGAGGACCTTTTTCTTAACTAACTAACTCTTTAAGTGGGTACTAGCTTCAAACACTCGAGAAGTAGCCATTTCTCCCGGTAGTTTATCAAGGAAGCACTTGTAATGCTCGAAATCTGATTACTCAAGAGTGGCTTCACTCTTCTAAAGTGCTATTTCTACCATCTTTTGCTAACTATTTACAAGAATCGATAGGGCACCCACAAAGGATCTGACTTTTCAAAAATAAAGCTCTTAAATTGCACTAAATTTTTTTTTTTTTGGAGAAGTCATAAGCTAACAGTCTTGTACTAGAGTCTCTCCTAAACAAAGTGGCTCCACAAAATAGGCTAAAGTGATAGAACTTAGGTTTCCAAAGCAAGAGTGAATCTACACTTAAGTTCAAAGAATGTACACTAATACACTCATTGTCTCCCTAAACTTACAAATTCCTATACAATAAATCATAGATTGTCCTAAGTCATGCAACATCACAAAAAATACAAAGATAACCCTCGCCACATTTGAACATTACATTGTCCTCAATGTAATCAATGCATGCATAAATAAATGCCAAAGAGGATAATTTGAATAAAATCGAGGAGAGTTAATAAGGACTTCTCTGGAAACGAAGAGTGATGATGCTGCTCTCAACGTAAATTGTTCACTCATTCCCAATTTGGCATACATCTTGTAAAGCAAGAAGGATATACAAGTAAAGCTTAAGAAACATAAAAATGAAATAAACCAAACAACATCAAAATAACAACAAGCACAGAATGTAAAAACAGTTTAGCAGGGGACTTCCCTTAATAACTGTACACAAAGAATACATTGAAAGCGGTGCTTAATTGAACCCGGATTCAGTTGCATCAGGGTTATCAAAACCGGAGACATCAGTACAGGCAACATCAGCACAAATCTAAGGGTTTCCCTAGATCTCCGAGTCATCTTCATCCTCTGAGTCTGAGACATCGGATTCCTCTGACTCCGGATCAGCAGCATAGTGATTGGCACTAAAAATACAATAGTGGGTTTGAAAGGAAAGGGAGCACGGGTGTGCTTTGTTCGATGCTTCTACTTATGTATCATACAGGAAATCAACAATCAAAGAGAAAAGAAGAGCACGGGCGTGTTATAGGGAGCACGGTCACTAGCACGGGCATGCTCATGACCGTGCTTCTTCTCACACCTCAATTTTATCAAATCCTGCAAAGTGCACGCCCATAAGCATGGGTGTGCTTTGCCTATGTTTAGATCAAGAAAGTTATTCCGGAATTTGATAAAAAATAAAAATACCACCAACCAAACTATGAGTTGAAGGAAAAATAAAGAACTAACTAAAAGAAGGAGGTGTGCCCTAGGCTTGAAGGAGGGATTCGTGGAGAAGAAGGAGCAGCCCTTTTAGACCATCAGTACGGAGCTTAAGGGGGTTTTCTCTATGGTTTATTTGCATTTGTTTTCAATTATTTTGATGAACTTGTATTGATTCATGGAGAGCTAAACCCCTAGTTGGTACTTGGACATGTAAACTCTAGAATTCCTTTGTTTCAATGACTCTATTGCTTTTATTTAAATTGAGATTTGTTTTGCGTTTCAATCTTGTGTGCTTAATTGTTTCCCCCTTAGAGTGACACTAGGGTTGAGGGCCAATCTAATTATCCTTTTTGAAACACCCTTGCGTGTGTGCTCCGCAAGTGCACGGGTGTCGAAGTAATAAAGTACCCAAACGGGTGGGTAGTCGAATCCACAGGGAGTAGACGTAAGAACAATCACACTTTGTTAAGTAGCCCAAGATAAACCAATTGTTGTTGTGAAAGAAAATAGAATAGGAAAAAAATAGAAATAAAGTGATGAAAAGAAAAGCTAGGGTATAGATATAGATCAATAAGAAGATGGGGTACTCGGGCAATGCTCCCCCTAGAATCCTTGTTTCAAGTGCAAGACTTCAAGTACTCTTATTCAATAGAGATTTCAAGAGTCGTGGAATCCAAAGATACAAGGTCCCAAATCTAAGGTCAACCTTGACTAGTCCCCTACGAGGTCCCGGCGGAGAGAAGACTCTCGACACCTCACACCACGTATGACTGCGCTACGCTCTAGGGATTCTAAGCGGTAAACCCTATTCCCAACTATAGATCAATCCCTTTGGTCCAGGCGAAAGATCCCTAATCACAAATAAGCCCCGGTGGAAAGGCCTCTCTCAACGCCTAACTCTCTTTGAGATCGAAGGTAATACTTGGAATAAGAAGGTAGGGAAAACCACACCGGAGGGGAAAGGGGACGTGTCGCTACCTCTCAACTCACCCTCTCAAGCCTCTTCAATCTTGGTTAATCTAATCCTAATGGTGATGGTCACTCGTCAAAAGGATGATTGGCTTAGCCCTCAATCCTAGTGTCACTCTAAGGGAGAAACAATTAAGCACACAAGATTAAAACTCCAATTTAAGCTCAACTTGAATAAAAGCATTAAAGTCAATGAAACATAAGAAACTTAGGGTTTACAAGTCCAAGTACCCACTAGGGGTTTAGCCCTCCATGGAACAATACAAGTTCATCAAAATAAATGAAGATAAGTGCAAGAAATCCATAAAGAAAACCCCCTTAAGCTTTGTGTTGATAGACTATGAGGGCGTCTCCTTCTTCTCCAAAGAACTCCTTCCTCCATGCCTAAGGCACACCTCGTCGAATCGAGTCATCGAAGGCTCCCCCAATAGCTCCCCTTGGAAGGGATTGATGTGGAAAACGATGAAGAAGCACCCCCTTTTGTGTAGCAAGAACCTCCTGAACCCTAGCCGTCACTTCCCCTCCAGTTTGGAAGAAGATCCCCCAAATAACGCTTCAGAACGGCTTTATAATTGGCCATCTCGAGGATCCACACGGGCGTGTAGATGGGCCACACGGCCGTGTGGAAATTCCACACGCCCATGTGGAGTCTCTGCCCTGTGGCAAACTTCTTATTCGTCCCCGATTTCTCCCGTTTCTTCTCTTGAGCTCACACGGACGGACACACGCCCATGTGAAAGGTCATGTGGCATTTGTTGATGATGAGAAAACCTTGGAGAGCTTTTGAAATCTTCGAACAAATCGGAGCAAGCAAGCATGACTGCCTTCGTGTCCTTCAACAAGAATTGTCTTGAAGTCTCTAGAAGTTGGCACATACCCCCTCGTTGGAACCCGATTTGTGTCTTGAACTTCGTATTTGCACAAAAGAGCTCCACTTGGCACCATTATGACCTAATCTTGCCTTTATTCACGTACCATGTCTTCACAACCCTAATTGCATGAAAGAACACCAAAGCACACGAAATTAGCGATAAAACCTGAGAAATGCGATGCTCATGCGTGGAAAACATTTCCAAAAATATATACATGCAAGCACTTATCAAACTCCCCCACACTTAAGCTTTTGCTTGAGGACAAGCAAAGTTCATACCATGAGAATTAAAGGTTGAGTGATGAAAATGCTTGGCCTTAAGGTTGAGTGATGTACAAAGATAGTATTCTCAAAAAGGGAAAATTTAAAACATAGATAGATAAAAAACCAAAACTCTAGCAAAAACTCAAATTACGAAGAAAATAAAATCTGAAAGCGTGTGTGTGTGTATACTTACTCATGCCAGCCCCAAGTCTACGCTTGAACATTATTAAAACAAGGACTTATTTAGGGAAAAAGAAATCGGTGGTAGCTGCACACAACCTCAAAGGTAGCCATTTCCCAAGATGCCTACTAGGCGGCTTTCACCCTTTTCAAGGTGGTAGCTCTTTCCACCCGGGAGTGTTAGCTTTCACACAGCCTATTAGATAGCTCTTTCTCTCATTAGGGCATAGCTAGTATCCGACTTATGAGAGTAGCTGCATACAGAATAGGTGGTAGCTCTTTCCACCCCAAGACAAAGGAGCACCATTTTCTAATTTTTTTTTTATTGCTCAAAGAAAATGAAACTAATGTCCTTTCAAATTGAACTCGCGTTATCAGGGTTAACAGCGCAAGTAAAGTGCAAGAAATACAATCAGACAAAAAAATTTCTAAGTTTTTCGAGTCAACTAGAGCATGGTAACAATCCGAAGTTTAAATTTCACATAAATTCGAAAATACACTCCTTTTCCTTAAGGTGAACTGTCATTGGCTAGATGAGCATGAAAGTGATGATCAAGAATAAAGAACGTGTGCAGTGTGAACTCCCCCCCACACTTGAGCTGTACATTGCCCTCAATGTACTCATGCAAACATGCAACATAAGAACACAAATAATAACATGAGGGCGTGGGTATTAAAACAACACTCCCCTGATCTCCGAGTGTAGTATTTGAATGGATGTGTGAAAATGGGAAGTGAAGTCGCGTAGGGTTGTGAAGCTCACACGGCCGTGGGGAAATTCCACACGGCCGTGCCTATGACCATTTCTCAAAACCAAGTTGACAAGCCTATCTGCACATCACAAAAGGGGTTCAGTGGATCTCAACAAAAACAAAACTAAGATAAAAAGAGTACAAAAGTAAACAAACCAAACTCCAACTCAAACAAAAGCATGAAAAATAAAAAAAACAGTAAGATAACTCTCAGAAGGTGTAACCTTTTTGAGTACACAAAGACTCAACAGAAAAGAAAGTACAAGAGAATAAAAAGGAAGAATAAAAGACGCGTCAAGCGTCGTCATCTGCTGGTGCTGTTGGTGCTGCTGGGGATACGTGGGGTGCTCTGGGTGTGGACGGCGAAGTGGAGTAGCTATCTCTCGCCATCAACTGGTGGAGTGAAGTGATGCGCGCCATCATCTCCGAGTGGTACTCAGCCATGCGAGCGAGAACCTCAGTGTGGTTCGCTGCCTGGGTCACCCGCATGGCGGCAAGATCAGTCTGGAGGGTCCCTACAGCAGCCTCAAGTCTGTCCATGCGCTCCTGTGCCAGAGGAGATGCAGGTGCTAGCACCGGTGGCACCTCCTCGTCTGCTGGGGTGTCCTCTGCCGCCATCGGTGTGGGCTGTGATGACGGCCCTGCTCGGGTCTCCTCCGAGTCTTCATCTTCGTCCTCAAACTCCTCGGACTCATCTGGGACGGGAGCAACAAGCACGTCCCTACCGGGGGCGGCCCTCTTCACTATGCCCATCATACGCAAGGTATCAAGGCCTAGTGGAGAGGGAACAATAAACTTATCAGCTCCCCGAACAGCATCAATCAGTCCCATTGCTCTGACGAGTCGAGTGATGTAGGGACCTGAGAAAAGAACTCCTATCCGCGCGTACTGTCAGTGGTGCCTCAAAAAATCAGCTACCACGTATCCCAGGTGCAGGGGCAGGCTCTGGACCATAGAGTGTAAGTAGAGAAGGTCCAGCCGCCCCAATACGCCGGTGCTGTCTCCTCGCCCAGTAATAGACCTGCTCAGGATGGCATGAATGTACCTGTGGGCGGGGCGGAGGAGCAGAGACGCCTTGGTCAACCCGGGCTCGTACCGTATATCTCCACACAGCATCCGACAAACTCGGCTCGGAGTGACGCGGAAGGGGTAGTCGAATGGTAGCTGCGCGTACTCCTCCGTGTGGATGAAGTCTCGATCGTACAGGCCGAGGGCGACAGCGAAATCAGTTAGGCTCATGCTGTGGTACTGCCCAAAGATGCGGAACCGAACTGTGTCTGCCCGGTGGTAGTCGGTGTGAGAGCGATCAAACTCGAACGTCGCGAGGACTTCGAGAGTGATATCGCGAGTGGCTGGGTCTTTGATGCACAATAGTCGTTCCCACCCACCCACAGCAATTAGCTCTCGAACTTCATCCGCCAACTCGGTCGCACGCGCGTGTTCTATCGCCTCCAGAGCTTGCAAGTCAGGAATTCGCGTCTGGCCAAATTTCAGCTTTGAAAGCCGATCAAACCGCGCTTGATGTTCGGGCACGGCGAACTCTAATGGTGCGGGCGAGAGATCACGGGACTCACGGGCCTCACGGGGACGCTTATGAGCGAGTCTCTTTGTTCTTGGGGCCATTCCTGTGCATAAGAGAGGTAAACAAGTTAATTCGGAGCTTAAAATAGGTTCCCAGAATTCCACATGGCCGTGTGGAAATTCCACGCGGCCGTGTGTCTCCTCTGGGTTACTCAGAACAAGGAAACAGCCAATACACACGGCCGTGTGGAATTTCTACACGGCCGTGTGTCTCCTCTGGAATCCAGAGGGGCACCCCGATAATCCACACGACCGTGTGGAATTTCCACACGGCCGTGTGGATCTTCGACCATGGCCAAAGTGCCATGGTGAATCCACACCATTTCATACAATCATCCACACAGTTGAGCACAAGTGTTTTAAGCAATAATCTAAGTATTAATCATGAAAATAACATGCAAAAACACAAGATTCAACATCCACAACAAGTATTGAAGGTTTCATGGCAAGAAGAGGGGAAGAAGGCTTACCGGAGAAGATGAATCCAATCTCACAATGGACTAATGAGTAAGGCCTACAAATCCCTTAAATAAGCGAGAAAATGGAAGGAGAAGAGAAACCGTCGCGACCCTTGAAGAGGAGGCGTTTGAAGATGAAGGGTTGCTTGGGGGAAGATGAAGAGAAAGGGGTTTTTCATGTTTAAGTACCCCACATGGCCGTGTGGAAATTCCACACGGCCGTGTGGATTCTCTGTAAGACCTTTATCCAACTCCCTATTTTCCACACGGCCGTGTGGATTCTCTGTATTGCGAAAGTTTATACTGAATAAATCCACATGGCCGTGTGGAATTTCCACACGGCCGTGTGGATTCTCTGGATGAGAGAATTCTTTCACAAAGTCATCCACACGGCCATGTGGAATTCCACATGGCCGTGTGTTTCCATTCTTCAACTCAAATATAGTCTAAACTCTGCAGAAATCATTGAAAACACATGGAACGACTGCAGAAGTTGAAAACTAACACGTTTACAACTGAAATCTCGCAAAATTCACAGGACTACCACCTAACTTGCCAAAAACGATGAAAACATTAAAATGCACTACCAGCAATGAATCCACACAAACTACAAACTAAACAACACAAAAAATGCAGAAATAAAAACTAACTACAACTCGTGCAAAGAATTCTAAAAATTGGGTTGCCTCCAAATAAGCGCTTGTTTTACGTCACTAGCTTGACGTACCTATCTCTCTAGACTCAAGGGGGGTCATGGATCGAAAGCACTTCGCTGCTTGGAAATGTGAAACATGATGAGCATAACTTCTGGAATTTAGAAGATGAGTGATCGAATTTGTTACCAGAAAGAGAGATATCATTCTTAGAGCTTGAAGGACCGTCCGCAGGTTCATTCGTTGGCTTTTTGCGGCGATGTCTTACCCTCCTTAGCTTCTTCCTTAATTTGTTGACTGTACCTGTGGGAGGTGTACCCTTGTTCTCCAAGTCAACTGATGAAATAAGATCATCTTCCATCTCGTGATCCAACAAACCAGCTAGTGGATCTGGGAAAAAGGTTTCCTGCACATAATTATCAATCAATGCATCAGTAGTGTCAAGAAAATACAAAGCATCATCAAAGTTAAGAGAATGTCTCATGGCCTCAGCGAGGCGGTAGGTCAGCTTCTCATCTCCTATCCTCAATGTCATCTCACCGCCATCCATGTCTATAAGAGCCTTGGAAGTAAGCAGAAAGGGTCTTCCAAGTATCAGTGGCACGTCGACATTCTCATCTACATCCAGTACCACGAAATCTGCAGGAAATATATACTTATCTACTTTCACCAAGATGTCTTCAATAATGCCTCTCGGGTGACGAATGGAATGGTCAGCTAGTTGTAAGGTCATCCGAGTGGGCCTTGGCTCTCCCAGTCCCAGTTTCTTGAAGAAGGAGTAGGGCATGACATTGATACTGGCTCCTGAGTCTGCCAATGCCTTCTCCTCACCCAAATTCCCAATGTTACATGGGATGATGAAGCTTCCGGGGTCTTTCATCTTGTTAGGTAGATTCTTCTGCAACACAGTTGAACAAGATGCATCCAAAATTACCGCTGCACCCTCTTCTAATTTCCTCTTGTTGGTTAAGAGGTCCTTCAAGAATTTTGCATATCGAGGCATTTGAGACAAAGCCTCCACAAAAGGGATATTAATGTGCAGCTGCTTGAAAAGGCCCAGAAACTTCTTGTACTGCTCATCATTTTGATCATTCTTCAGCCTTGAAGGATAAGGAATCCTTGGTTTGTTTTGTGCGGGTCTCTAGAAGTTGGTACATACCCCCTTGTTGGAACCCAATTTGTGTCTTGAACTTCGTATTTGCACAAAAGAGCTCCACTTGTCACCATTATGACTTAATCTTTCCTTTATTCACGTACCATGTCTTCACAACCCTAATTGCATGAAAGAACACCAAAGCACACGAAATTAGCGATAAAACCTGAGAAATGCGATGCTCATGCGTGGAAAACATTTCCAAAAATATATACATGCAAGCACTTATCACTTTTGACGAGTGACCATCACCATTAGGATTAGATTAACCAAGATTGAAGATGGTATAGAGGGTGAGTCGAGAGGAAGCGGCACACCCCCTTTCCCCTCCAGTATGATACACCTTACCTCCATATTTCAAGAGTTAGTATCGATCTCAAAGAGAGTTAGGCGTTGAGAGAGGCCTTTCCACCGGGACTTATTTGTGATTAGTGATCTTTCACCTGGACCAAAGAGTTTGATCTATAGTTCGGAATAGGGTTTATCACTTAGAATCCCAAGAGTTTAGTGCTGTCATACGTGGTGTGAGGCGTCGAGAGTTTCCTCTCCGCCGGGACCTCGTAGAGGACTAGTCAAGATTGACCTTAGGTTTGGGACCTTGTAGCTTTGGATTTCCACGACTCATTAAATCTCGATTGAGTAAGAGTGATTGAAGTCTTGCACTTGAAACTAGGATCCTAGGGGGAGCATAGTCAGAGTACTCCATCTTCGCATTGATCTTTTCCTACGCTCTAGCTTTAACTTTCAGTTCTTAAATTCTGTTATTAATTACTTTTTAATCTCAACAACAATCGGTTTTCTTTGGCTACTTAGCGAAGTGTTTTTGTTTCTATCGTCTACTCCCTGTGGATTCGACTACCCACTTGTTGGGTGCTTTATTAATTTGACACCCGTGCACTTGCGGAACACACACGCAAGGGTGTGTCAAAGTATTGAATGAGGCCCGGTTGATTTTGAGGTGAAATTTCAAAAGCTTGAAGGATGGCTTCAGTGTTTTGGATAAATTTGTCTAGCACATCCTCCAAATTTAAATTTTCTTTATGAGATTGTTCCTCTAGAGGCTCCTCAGATCCTTGAGCAAAGCTTGCCAATAGGTTTTCTAGGCTAGGCTCATTCTCTTGTGGTGGAATGTATTCTTCAAATCCGAATTATGGATTTTTCAATTGTTGCTCAAACACATTCCATAAGATGTTAGGGTAGCTCCTTTAACTTGAATGGTATGTGTTATAGTAGGGATAACTTGCATTGAGAGCTTCAATTTGAATGGATAAGGCTGTAATTGGATCAACTAGCTCACTCGAGATAAGCAACCCTTACAATGGTGTCAGCAAAACAAGTGAACAAAAATAAAAATAAAACAAAAGGAAAATAACCGAAAGAAATCTATGAAGAAGTAAAGGAAAATGGCTAGATTACTAAAAATATAAACTTTATCAAAACTTGCCAATCCCGGGCAACGGCGCAAAAAACTTGATACGCCCCTTGCGTATCCGTAAATGCACGCGTTATATAAGTGGTAAAGTGTACCCGAAAGAGTCAGGTAGTCAAATCCACAGGGACTGGAAAAGCTTTTGATAGTCGTTGGATTTCTAATATCTAGCTGGCAATACTTCCTTGGGGTTGAGAACTAATTACAAAGAAAAGTAAAGGGAATTGGATGAACGAGGGGGAGAGTCAGGGTTCAGGTAACGAGAGATCAGTAATAGGGAGTAGGGTCTCGGATCAATCCCTCAAAGAAACTTGCAGCGGCTCTCCGACAATGTCTATCAGGTACATTCTATGAATTCTATATATACTCTTAAAGCGTTGCCACATTTATGGCAATCATGAACGTCGAGGTTTATAACTGTAACTGCAGGAATCATGCATTTCGGGGATTGTAACTGTCCTTCGGCGATCACAACTAAGCCAATCAACACACACCAAGTTTTACAATCATAACTACACTAATCACGTACATTAAGTTATATAACACAAGATTAAACATAGAAATCAATAAAACTCCATAAATATTATGAGAGAGGGTTGCTACAAATAAGCAACTGAATTTAAGAATACAGTGGACCAGAGAATAGTTAGCTCCTCATGGTTCTACAAGAAACACAATGTAAACAATAAGAGAATAAGATGAGATTTATAAACTCCATTCATGCTTCACAATTTTCGTTAGAGAGAATCTGAGGATGATCTTGCCAATGTTCCTCCAATCCCACAATGTTCTCTAGGTCCAAATTCGGTCTCTAAAGGTGCGCTGCTCTCTTCTCCCGTCGCCTCCCCTACAGGGGAACAAAATATAAAGAAGAAATCCCCCTTGAAACCCTAACCTTGGGCTTAAACAATCAGTTCCCTATGTAATCACGGCAATGTTTCGGCCGTTCTCTTGGCCGTGCTTTTCTCGAGATGTCTTCGAGCATGTTTTCAGCTCTAGTTTAGCATTCCTGTAAAGTACAGGGGCAGAAGCACAACCGTGCTTCCGCCCGTGCTTCAAGGAGCACAAGGGTGCTTGGAGCGAAGAAGCCGTGCTTTTCTTATCTTAAAAATTCTTGAAAAGTGCACGGGCAGAAGCAAAGATATGGTTCCTGCCTGTGCTTATTTGCACGGGTGTGCGTTATCAAAAGAGCTGATTTTTTCTAATTGCTGAAATAAACACCACCTAAGCACGGGTATGATTACCCTGAAAAGTGCACTCTAGCTCTGTTTGGTGCCGAAATTAATCTAAACTTATTTTTTTCATTCCAAGACCTGGTTTCCTGCACAATTAAGCACACATACCCTAATTCGCAGTGATTTATTATTATAAATTCATGTGAAAGACAAGCTAAAATGGGTAAAAGGTATATGAAAATATGTATATGACATACACTCATCACTTGCGGAATGCCTTGTGGGTGCAAGGATGCCTACAAGGCTCCTGGTCTTTTTACAGAAAATTTTATCCTAGTGCTACAGTGCCCTGCTTCAGTAACTGTTACATTAATTCTGCTACAGTAATGAAGCTCGAAAAACAATTTAAATGTGTTCTTGAGCTTATTTTGGCTTTTTTTAAGACCTGTAACAGAAATAAAACCAATTTAAATGCAAAACGGCATCGGTTCATCAAAATACAAGCAAATTAATGCAAGGATTAATCGTATAAATACATATATTTAGACACTTATCAAGAAACTCCACTCCTAATTATGCCTTCCAAAGAGTGCTCTAGTTCCCATCTAGATGGTGGTGAAATCTCCTCTCGAATCGCATCTGATGAGGACATCACACCCAGGGCTATTACATCACAATCTACACCATTTGTACATGGCCAAGATCGAGGACCAATTACACGAAGTCATGCTAAACAAATTCAAAACCAGGTGAACGCTAACTTAAGTTTATTATCACATTATATTAATACGGTAGTGGTTCCAATTTGTTATACTTTAATTGTACTTAGGTGCATTGGAAGTGAGGACATCATTCAAGACTTAGAAAAAGAAGAAGATAGCAAAAGAGGAGCATTTGAAGAATCTTATTTATGGAAATAGAATGAAATAAAGGAAGACAATAAAAAGAAGGGGAATCAAATCAAAATCAGCCTGGTAACAAAGAAAGGAAGTATTGTAAGATTGAGAGAGTACGACCTAAGATTGAGAGAGTCCCTGTGCATTAGAGTACTCAGGGAGGTGGGTCTGGCGGACGACGTCAGACATTACTTGGAGGCAGAGGCATGGGGGCGGCTCTTCGCCATCACCGACACTTCCTTCCTCAAGCTATCATTGGAGGTCCTCTCCATGTTCGAGATGTCGAGGGCCCCATCAGCTTTCACGGCACCGGCTCCATCCAATTCGAGCTGTTCGGGGCGCCACATAGGATGAGTCCGACAGAGTTCTCCGCCAGACTCTGGTTATACGATGAGGAGTTCACCCGGACTCCTGCGTATAACTCTCTGTTGGTTGCCCGACCCCCTGGAGAGTCTCAGGAGGCTTGCTAGAGATGTTTGAGCACGGACCGGGTGTATGACCCATGCCGGTCCAAGGCCTCCTCATTATGCCTCCCCGCCCTCAGGTACATCCACTTCCTCCTCAGCCACTCACTCACAGGTCGAGGCGATAGCACCAGAGTCGTAAGCCAGCGAGACTACGACTTCCTCCTCAGCATGCTGGACGGCTTCCAGATGTACTTGGGGTACGAGGTCCCTATCAGCATCCAGCACCAAGGTACCGATCAAAGGATCGGCATCCTTTTCGTGCGTCTGTATATCACCCGTCTCATTCGTGGGATGGGATGGGTATTTTGATTGGGACACACGGCATGAGGATGGTGGGGGGTCCCACTCCCATTCCATGGGCCTGCTTCGCTCCACACACACCGCCCATGGAGTGGATTACCGGGTCTCCACATCAGCCATCGCCCCAGACTCTTCTCCTGTAGACGCCGGTCCCTCATCTCCTCCGACCCCGCATACCAGTTGACCTACACCTCCCACTGGCTCTCCCTCTTTCCGTTGATGGATGACGCGGACTGTCCATCGTTTGGCAGAGCACATGGGCGTTTCTCTGTCCCCACCCCGAGTTTCTGTTGCCGCCACCACATCTCGGAGCATCGGAGTCGAGATCCCCGACCTTGCCTCCGACTCCGAGTCCGACTCCATCACCGGGAGTGATCGTTTCTGATCCCGCTATTTTATTTTCTCTACTTCTCAGTTCTTGTATTTTCTTTTCAGTTTTTCTTTTGTTGTTGCACTTTTGGTTAGTTCGATTAGCAAGGGGAATCCCCTACTAAACTGAACTCGTTATTCTTGTGTTTTATTTGATTTTGCTACTTTTATTCTTTTACTTTATGTATTAGCAATTCTACTAATGCTTGTATCTATCTATTAGGATTTATGGATGAGCTTCATTGTGTCTTTTAGTATGGCCTCACCTAGGACATGAACTTATGAAACACCTTCCTGTCATGTCAAAATTTTTGTGCCATAGCTGCAATAACGTGGGGATCATGACCACTTCTAAAGGAAGGTTAGTCCACCACATCCCCAAGGGTTGGAACCCCTTCTTACGGGTTAGTGGAATCTTTATGCCCAAAACCCTGATTCCAGCCGTCATTAATTTGGTACCTCCAAGGGGGCGGGAACTGCCATTCTAACTCTTCTTGGGGGATTCCATCCGCAAATGCAAAGTTTATGGCTAACCGATATTGCTCATCATAATTTAGCTATTGCATTTCTTT